>APFE031407157.1:12999-35499 GCA_000404065.3 Pinus taeda
CTATCACCCAGGGCCTTCCACTCTAGCTCTCTGTGTGGGGCATTCAGAGGTTGAATATTCAGGGCTATTGGTGTTTCCATGGTTAAGTAGTACTTATGACTTGTACTAGAACTGGTTTCAGTGGGCAGAACAACACTGAGGGGTATTTTTGCAAAAGTAAGGCAAATTGTAAGGGAAAATGGGGTAAACTGTGGTGATAATAGTGTAAAATGCTCAAAAGAGAGTTAATTGAGCAAATGCAAGGACTAGTAGCACTGTTTTCCCGGTGAATTAGTGCAGCTCAGGTTTTAAGTCCATGAATGCGCAGACTGACTATGAATTTAGGAAAATGTGACTAAATGTGGGCTCAACAGGTGAATTTCAACCTTACAACTGAAAACGAATGCTGGTCACCAGGGATTTGCTGGTAAATACAAGGTTCCTCACTCCCTTTAATTCAGTTTTGGAGAATTATGGACACAACCAAGCGCGGAGGGGATACTTTGGATAAATACCTGGTGAATTGCCAGCAATGGTCACAAATGGAGGTGGGTTGAAGGCGCCATCGGTCTTCGGGTCGTTTTCTGCAGGTTGGCGATGGATGGTTGTAATTTGCATGCAGAGGTGAGCAACAGTCTTTTTCGAAAAAGTGACAAAAAACACGAATTTTGGCTAAAATATGGACTTTTTGGGTTATTGGCGCTTTTTTTGGATGACGTAAGCATGACATCATCAGGTGGGGTCAGGGTCGAGTGACGTCAGCATGACGTCATCGAGTGACGTGGCAGCCTGTGAGTGGTCCACGGGGATTGCATAGGTGGCGGATATGTCAGAGCGCTGGCGGGCGGGGGTGCTGACAGGGCACCGAGTCGAACTGACCTGGGCGTGACGTAGCAGTGACGTGGGCAGGCGGTAAAGCACAAGCGGTAAGTGGTTTTTCTCGGACCTCTCTGGATACGGTCATGGTATTGTCAGAGGGCAGCCTGAGAAAATATGGGGGTGATGCGTGGCAGAGGCCTGAAGTCACCCTCTGACAGTTTCTCGAGCAGTAAGGTTCGATGATCAGGGCCCGTCCGATATGAATGTGGGCCGTTGGATAGGAAAGCCCAAATTCGATGGTCGACAGGTTGATGAGATGCAAGGACAATACGAAATGCGGGGCAAATAAAATATTATTATTTTTTGAAATGTGTGCCCGGCGGAACATTATAAAAAGTGGGTTTTTATGGCTTTTTGCAGAGTTACGTGTTAAAATGGGATTTTACACAGGTTTATTTACAAAGAGGGTTTAGGTTATTAATCCAAGCAAATCCCGGATTAATCCCAAGATTAATTTTCCAGCGCTCTTTGTGTCACGCTCAATGTTTTAGCGTTTGAAAACATTCAAAACGATACATGGAGCTATAATGCTCGGGGAAGGGGATATATAGATATTTTGGGTTTTTTGCCAAATTTACATAGTAATAGGGGGAATAGGGGGTATAAGGAGTTAAATAGTGATAGATTAATAGTTAATATGAGTGAAAAAAGGTGGATGAGAGGGGTAAAATACTAAGTTGTTATATGAAATCAACTTAGTTTTTAGGAAGTAGATCAAAATGAAAATAATTTTTACACAAGAAATGTGACTCTTAAAGAAACAAGAACCAACAAAAGACTTTGACTTCTTTCATGAACATAGGTGGCATAGGGATGTTAGCCATGAATGTGATGGGGGGTAATTTGGAAGTTAGACATGCTTCATTAAGAAGCTGTAAGACTGCTGAAATAGGAAATCTGCACTGGCACCATGTTTTTACCTTTGCTTAGGACAGTGAAATGCCATAAACCATGCTTTCTGCAACCCCATCTACCTACCCACTCTATTGCCTAGCATTTTTTGTTACTCCAAGGAGGGTGCACTTAGACTTGCAAACCCTTCTATGCCTTTTCTTTTCCTTTGACTTTTTCTTTTGATTTTCTATCTAAAACTACCCTTATTACTTCCAAGGCCCCAGATTAAGCAGTTGGGAACCTTCATTCTCTACTTATCTATTTCACCTGCCAAGATTGAACTGTTTGGACAGATTTCTTTCTCTAATCGACAACAAAAATTGAAACATGGCATGACCCAGCTTAGGCTGCTGGATCACCCATTTAGAAGTAAGGCAGCATCAACCAAATGTAAGTATATTTCTTCCACAAGAATATGAGATATTTGTATCACCAAAGTAGATCATATTGGAACTTCCCCTGCCAATCATGAAAAATGAAACCTATTGGTATAGGTAGCTAACACTGTGTATTCACCCTTTTCATCCATCTAATCACTTAAGCCTTCGTGATAAGATCTCCACCGTTCATCTTCTGTTCATTGGCTGATAGAATGGTTCTAATTCACTACTGCTTCCTTACGTCTTCCTTTCATTGATTTCGACCTCCGATTGCTCTTCCACTTGAAAAATGATTTAGCTTAAGTTTCTTTGCTCACACCTTAGTATAGTTTGATGCTATTTACCTCTACAACTTAGATAGAAGCATTAGGTTAGTGATTGATTTAGTAATTTTTCTTAGCATAGTTGTTTAATTGGTTAATTAGGTTATGGTGTGGTTTAGCATTACATGTTGTTTTCTTTATTACTGCAGTAGAGTATCTCACTCTTAGAATAGATTTGTTCTTCTTCCATTAAATATTTAAGCTTCCTATGACCCTATAAAAGTCTAGCTTGGAACCCCTGGGGTCTCTTGCTAGATGAGTAGTGATAATAGGCAGTACCTTCACTTTTACTTGTGCATATAGCACTGTCACCTCCAAGTTTGTAAGAACCCCAGGTTGATAAGTAAAGTTGGTAGCCCTGGGAGTTGTAGAATTCTTGTTGCAATACCTAGGCTCATCACATCCCTCAGCGTTACCTGTCATAACATAAACATAGGCATAATGCAAGCATACAATATCAATTCATATCCACATGACACTGACCTCATATATTTGTCATGACTACTCTTCCCAATTGATTCCTCATAAGACCAGGAACCTCGTCATTTCATTTTCTTACATAAGCAATCATTCCTCCACAATAATGATTCCTAATGACCCTATCGGATAGTGACACATATACATAGATACATACAAATATACAAGCATTAGCATAAAAATTCATGATCATGTCAAGCAACGATATGCATACATACACATACATACATATAAACATCAACATAAAATAATAATGATATAATTAGCCAACGACATACATATATACGTGTATACACATATAGACATCAACATAATCATCATCCCAACATAATTACAAAAGATCAAGGTTAATAGAACTTCCTTATTTTTGCATAGCATGCACAACATTTAGAACAATCATTTCCAACATAGTCAAGGCACCTGACACCTTAGATCCATTTACTTTACCCTTCCTGGTTACCTTTCTCATGATTGTCCTGTCATCGTCCATTTACCATAATGGACCCAATCAATCCAACTGACTGTCACAATCTTACCTTCCGCTACGCTTACTCATGCATAGAGCTTCATTTGAATCTTACATTTCCTATTGGGTACCACACAACTCTCCCTCAGCTCCATTAAATTTCCTCCTTCCCCAACTAATTCCCAATACACTCAAAACAATAAAGGAAAGACCAAGAATAAAACAAGAACAAAACCATGGAAACCAACAATAATACAACACCACAAACAAAGTGGCATATCTATGCACCAGACACAATCAAAATCACATTCAAGCACAACAATCGCAAAAGGATTAAAGCACAAGACTAAAAACAAACACCATGACACAATCCCCATGGTTCCCAAGGAAAGGTCAACCTGAGCCTTCTTCAGAATTTCATGGTAATTTCCTTGCCATGCAATCCCCTACATCATATTTCCATAAAGACATAACTGTCAATGCATATATAAACATAATGACATACTAGTTACCTTACCTCGTTGTGCCAACCATATTGCTTGCAACTGAACACATCCATGCCATCTCTCAAGGGACTTGAATTCTCTTGATAGATCCACATGCAACTAGACACTGGCTAATATAACTATCAAGTATATGTTCATGAATATAGCACATATCCACATAATGTCAGACAAAATCAAGGTTGGGAAGACTTCCTGTATGCAAGGCACTCATTCGTTCAGAATTAGGGTTTCCAAACATAGCCAAAGGAATTTTTGTCCAATTCCTTTATTTTACCCTTTTTACCTTGTTGCAATCGAGGCCTACTATGTACTGTCACATCACCCTATTGTTAGTTATATAAACATATCAACTATTACCTTGTTATACTAATACCAAGCGTGTTTCTTGCAACTGTTTACCCATGTCAATCACACATTCCAAATATCAAGACAATCATATCTATCAATTTGAAATCAACCTTTACAAACAATCATGTCATAATCCATAGTCAAATCATAGTCATGATACATAATGCTACAATTTTCACCTACTATACTCAAGTACATATCAATTGTCTCAACACATATGTGTTAGTACAATCATCTTGAAACACGATCATTGGAACGCATACTCATATTATGAAATTCATCAAACATTCAACTGACTTGTAAACATACCATGTTAAATAAATCAATTAGATGATGTAATAGAAACCAAACACACGAACACCAAATAGATGACATAATCAAACAATCAAGCACCATATATACGACATAAGCAAACTCATACCTTAATGTATCTCAGGGGAGGCTATCTTGTCTTCATGATCAATCTAGTTAGCATGATATAACTTCACAACATATCAACTCAAACATAAATAATATCACAATATCCATAATTGTCACTAACTAACATGTCCACATCGTAAGCTCATAAACATTTATCATTCATATATATTCAAAGTCAATCTAGATTAGTACAACACCATATCACAAATATGTCACCTCATACCTGAATATCATAACCATAACCATCTTCATAGGCCAATCCAACTTAGTGTGATACATATAACATCAAGGTATAAATGTTATAACCCTAATCATCAAGCTAACTATCATTTAACAACAACAAATTAAGTTATAAGATACTTCATCAATAACATATAACATAATCATCAGGTTATCTAATACAAAACAACAATAGCAATGCATACAACCACATGTTACTATCATTCTTGACTATCTGACACATGTGCATATGCTTATACTAACCAACTATCATCTATCATGTATGTAACCATAACATCAAAAGACATGTACATAAACCTAATGTATATAAACCTAATGCATATAACAATCCTTAACTTACTTACCTGTATGCCAAACATACAATACCTATATGACGATCTTCTCTTACCCCAAAGTCTAATGTTGCAACATCATTAAGTTGATTTGCATCTCCTACTATATCTCAGCCAACACATTAGCATCATAACAACCAATAGCACCATGATGACTTAAATTTTCATACAGTGACTTCACAAGGAATTTTTGACCTACTATTCATGCATAACTATAACCAAGACTATACATGCATAACAACTACATATAGACATATAACACATGAGTGAAAAACCATATATACACCATTCTAGCTAGAGTCTAGTCATCAATGCATGACCATATCAAATACACAAACCATGACCACATGCATGACAACAATAACCATCTCACATGCATTTGATAACATGTGAACACTGACGTTCATAACAAATGCATATTCAACCATACACTCATGAAGACATACTACATGACAACACCTTCAACCTTCACATGGAAACATCACTACAACCATGATCAACAACATGCAAATGCAACAAGCAAATGGAATGCAAGTTTGAGCGACACACATGCAACTGACATGCATGCATGACCAACACATAGCCCATCCAGTATGAAGTGTGAACCATGCTCTGATATCACTTTGTAACACCCTCCTCCCACATCTACCCTAGAAACCATCTAGCCAGGGTAAAAATACGGCGAGAGGCCACTATTATATGATTTGACCCCCTAAATCATGTTAATGAAGTGGAACCAATGAAAACACACCATACAAACATTCAACTTCAGCTTCAGGACCCTCAAGAACCAATCCAATACTTTAAACATACTTCCCTTAGTTCCCACTGAAATTTTGGACAAATTAAGCCTTAGTCACTCTCATGCTATAGGCATGACAACATCCAGAAACCAAAAGTCTCTCTCATAAGCTTGTTTGCTAGCGTCCAGAGACTAAATTTGTGAGTGCTATTCTAGAATCCTTGAGATTTGAGCCACTTTTTTAGGCCCAGAGCCCAGGTCACTGCCCAAAATTTCATGATACCTTCATAATAGTAAAATAACATGGAAATGACAATACTAAGAAAATACTTGTTTAAGACCTTGACTGGACCCCTACTAGCCATGACAAGCATTTCATCAAACATTTCACGAATATGTAAACTACATGTGTAAATAACAATTCTAAGCATAGGAGTCTCATAATTATATGAGATTCACCATGAAGCATTGATGTCTCAACACATTAACTTCCATTCCATCCATTAGGTCATAGATACATTGTTCATTCATATATAACTAGAAACATGATGAGAGCCATACATAGTTGTTGTCATAAAACATATACATAACTAGCATAATACAGACAAAAATACCAATGAACTCACTATCGTATAAACCTCATATAATCCAGTATAATGCTCATATAAATGCAAGGAGAAATAACCTCTTATTGATGATGCAAAATTCAACTTGGGATGGGATTTCCAGGTTCCACCCAACCACAGAATGGTTGAGCCAAAACTCTCTTCAACCATTCACCCTCATGACATATTCCAAGCATGAATGTGGGATCTCATAGAACACATAAAACATAACTCATCCAGGGCTTCTAGAGGCTATCCACCTCAACTCATAAAATCGTGATTCCACCTCATAGTCAAACATCAGAAAACCACCATTAGATTGGTCTCCATCCAAGCCTTCCAGGACTTCCAAAGCATTTGTCCAATAAAGGCTTCGAGGACTAGTAACTCAACCCACATCTTATAGGGATTTCAGAGTGTTTGTAAAACCAAGGCTTCTAGGACTAGTTACTCAACCCACCAAGGGCTTCCAGTGTGTTTGTCCAACCAAGGCTTCCAGGACTAGTAACTCATCCCAAGCTATTATAGGGCTTCCAGAGTGTTTTTCCAACCAGGGCTTCCAGGACTAGTAACTCAACCCAAGCTAAGGAAACATGAGAACCAACCAAAAAAACTAATGAAAGTAAACCCACAATCACCATGGCTATCCAAGAAATGGCAAGGCTAGGCAATCCACTATCAATCTTGGCCATCCTCCATGCCAATGACAGATCACAACCTATAAACCACATGCATATGTCATGCATGCCAAAATTAGTGAAGGAAAAATAAATGCAACTCGAGGAGGTGTCAAAGTGTGCATTGGTGTCTTCCATAGTTTATCCATTGTTAGAAATAATAATAATAATAATAATAATAATAATAAATTAGGCATATTTTATTTCAAAAAATTGCATCGCATTAGTATTCTTATTAAAAAAAATTGAAAATACTTCTCCAACACCAAAACCCCCACACTTGATCATGTGGTGTGGTAAGAGCCACATCAACATCCACTTTTGTAGGTAGAAGAAATGGATGGAGATGATGTTAATGAAGAAGATCCTCTTGGATTTCCCATTCAAGATATTGATGTTAGTGTGCATATGAAGAACAACCCTCCATCTTTCCTTCCCAACTTCCATGGTATGAGGTCAGAGGATCTGGAAACCTTTCTCTTTGAATTTGAAAGCCTTTGTAGATCTTATGGTTAC
The DNA here is from genome assembly GCA_000404065.3 of Pinus taeda. Classification (NCBI taxonomy): domain Eukaryota; kingdom Viridiplantae; phylum Streptophyta; class Pinopsida; order Pinales; family Pinaceae; genus Pinus; species Pinus taeda. The sequence continues at coordinate 20,784 of APFE031407157.1, forward strand.
TTACTAAACACTCAAAAGTTGAGATTGTTTCTGGAAACATTGAAGGATAGAGCTCTTAAATGGTTCATTAGTTTAGGTACTAATTCAATAATATCATGGAATGATATGCAAAAGATATTTCTAGAAAAATATAAATATCATGATATTAAAGAAGAAATCTTTAGAATGAATAAAAAAGAATATGAGAGCCTTGAGGATCTAATAGAGAGGTTCATGTATAATGTTAAGAGGGAAAAATTACATTATTTAGGATCTAACACACTAAAAACCCTCTTACTTAGAACAATTAGGGATGAGTGGATTGATCTCCTTGATCTCATGAGTAGAGGTAATGTATACCAATTATCATTTGAAGAAATTTGTGAAACATGCAAACACATATCAAGAGTGAATAAATCAGCATCAATATCAGTAAGTCAAGCTAAACTTGGAAATTTGTTTGATGATTTTGAAACATAAATTATTAGTTATCTAAGAAAACAGGTAGAAATGTTAAGATTGAAAGATGAGGAAAAATAAGATGTTGATATTTATGTTGTCCATGCAGAATCACATGCTATTAATATTGCCCATCATTACCATGGTTGAATGAATTTTACCAAGAGGAAAATGGAGTAGTTCAATCACCAATTTTATGTAGCTCCAAGAAGACTATGGTAGCTTAGTCAACCTGATATGATGCAAGAGCCTAATTCACAAATTCAAGGTTATGCACATCCATCTCAAAGTAAGTGGGACACACCCTTTCCTTGGAAAACTTGGCCATCTCAACCCCAAAATCAATCTTGGTAACAAGGTTGGAAAGAACCTTATGGGATAAATCCACAATATCCTCAATATTCTCCTCAATATCCTCCATACCCAACTCCATGCTATCCCTACCATCCACCTCCACCACAACCACATCCATCTCAAATATCCACTCCTACTCAACTACCTATACCACCATTGCCAAAACCACACAAGGAAGTAGCTTATCCCACTTACAATGTTGAGGTACAACGCATCCTAAAATCTCCTCTTGGTCTAAATGGTATTCATCTTAGCTCAGGAAGAGTATTGCAAAAAATAAATCTCTTGATGTCATTGAATAATAACATTCATAAAAATAAGATTCAAATGAGAAGACCAAAGAATCATGGGTTTCACTTGACGAAGAAAAAACATTAGAATCAAAGATTGAGAAAGTTCCCTCATGTTTACCATTAGATCTGCCATGTGTTCAAGAGAATAATCAACAAAATGAGGAAGATTTGAATGTCATGGTAGAAGAAAACATGAAGAATGATCCAAATGAGAAAGAAAACCAAGGGCATCAAAGCTATATTCAGGTTTGGTTCTAGAAAGTCAACAAGATGGAGCATCACTCTCTTCTTAAAGAGTACTTGATATCATCAAAGTCAAAGCATTTGGTTTATAAAATTCAGGTACATGTCAAATCATACATTTTAAGCCTACACATGAGTTTTCCTGACATATTGATGTGCACACAGCTCCATTGGAAGTATTCCTATACTTGAAAGAGATTTTTTTTTTCTAGTAGAGTAGGATAGAAAAAGAAATAAAAAATGAAAAAATAAGAGGAAAAATAAAATCTCAAGTGAAAACCTCCTTTGAGGCACCTGAGATTGGCTCACTGGTTGAAAACCTCCATGAGGTTGTCAATGGGTTGGAAAAAACAGAAAGAAAAGAGAAAAATAATTGATCCTAGGTGAAAACTTCCTTTGAGGCCCCTAGGTAGACCTACTAGTTGAAAATCTCATTGAGGCAACTAGTAGGCCTAATAAAAGAGAAAAAAATGAAAAAACAAATTTCTCCATGTATCTCTTTCTGATAAATGCAAGTGATTTCCAACCTTTGCAAGAAACCAAAATAAGTTAGCACTAAAAGAAAAAGTTGGTCAAGAATCTAGTCAAAGGAAGTAAAACTTGGGCTTTCCCTTCCTTTTCTCAGATACTCCAACAGGACCAAGGCCATGTCAATCCATCACCATCATCCATTTCCAACATCCACTTGCCATTTCCAAGCCTTTCCCATTCATTTTCATTGTTGTCTTAAAATTCTATAGGAGGGATTTGTTTTGCTACAGGATGCCAAAATACACAAAGCAGAATATATATATATCTATATATATATCATGTCTGGAAAATAGTGCATCCATTGGCCAATTTATTTCATGGAGAGATGCATATGGATGATGGTAACATGCTCGAGCAATTTCAACAAATTCGAGTGCACACTTTTCAAGAAATCAACCTCCATCACGTACAACCATTTTTGAGTTTTATCAATATTTGTGCATCCATTGGCCAAGATGTTTTATGGGGAGGTGAATAAGGATGATGGAAACATGCTCAAAGAATTTCAAGTCAATCCAGTCTAATGCTTGAGAGATATTAATAAAACAATTATGCTACAAGAGACTGTCCTAAAATGCTAGAGACCAGAATTGCTACAGGAGATCACCTACAAGCTCTCCTCCATCCTTCCATCCATACCATCTCATCTACATACCCCTCACTCATATAAACATCTCTCTCCACCATCCAATCAACCAAAAAGTAAAATTTCACGTCCTCGTTGTAATGCTACAGGAGGGAGATCTAACGAGAAGAAGAACACAAAATGCCATGATGCCTTGAGGAAACGATGAATAAGGCCCTCCAATGATTTACTCATCACCCATATGTCATCATCCACTCCATTTCACCTCAACTTGCTCAAAATTTTCACTTTGTCTTTCCTACAAAAACACACAAATACCATTGTTATCCATTTTTACATTCTTCACACTACCTCCTCATGAATCCAACCTTGTTTACATGGCTTTTCATCACTCCCCTCAAGACCACCATGACAACTGAATACTAGGAGAAAATATAAAAAGTTTGCTACAGGAATAAACTCTTGTAGCAACTTTTGCAGTCAAAAGAAATCTATGATATTTTTTCTTCCCCGCAAACAGGAAGCATGAGGGAGAAATGTGTGCAACCAAGAAGGGACAAACCATCCTTGGGAAGGTATTCCACTAGTACCAACAGCCTAGATATCAAAGAGGCACCTACACACACACACACACCAAATTTATCATTCAAGGTATAATCAAGTTTTGAATACATGTATCAGGAACAAGAAAAAGAGTCAACTCCTTCTGATATCATGATGTATATGGCCCAACTTGTGACAACCCTCCCTTGTGTGTTCGTCTATTGTAACCTAAGCTGAGAAAATCTAGGTGTGATATGTAATATGGAAAAATAAATATTATTAAATAAATTAATAAATAAATCACTTGGAAAAAGCAAGACACCAAGAGAGGATATTCTTGCCAAATCCCATTGAGGAATGGGATAGGATAAAATCTTTCATGATAAGCTTCTAGATGTGATTCTAGATAAGCTTGGATGGATTCGAGATAAATATCCATCAAGAAAAACTTAAAATCTTTGTGGGAGATAAGGGCAAGCTTTTATGAGGAAGAGCCTCGTGGGAGATAAAGGTGAGCTTTTCTGAAAAAGACCTAGGCAAATGGATAAAAATCCATAAAAGAGGGATGCCGCTAATAGAAACTATATCATGAAAGAGGGTATTAAATACCCATTGCATAAATCAATTGGAGGCAATTGATACATGGAAAGAACCTCAGCTCGGGGGGAATCAGAGGTGATTCATGGTTGGGTGGTGGTGCTCCGCTCTCCAAGTGATGTTTTAGTTGGCTTCATATGCATGGAATGTTTTGTATGTTGGCTTCTCACCCTTTCGTTAATTTCTTTCTTTTGAAGTGATTAAATCATGTAGCTCAACTGTATAGATGATGCGTTATCTATTATCTGTATGGAAATAACTATAGTCTTATGTATGTGACACTTAAATTATTTGAGTAGTGATGGAATCATAGTAATTAGTTGTTAATACTTGTGTCAAAGGGTTAGATTTCTCATGATCAACTGGCTATTATATATGAGTATAGTTATTGTGTGTTGGGGGCTTTTATAAGATAATTTGATGCATGTGACATTAATGTAGTCCAAGGCAAATTTAGTAGAGGAATGTAATATGTGGGTTGATGCAATACTGGATATGTTGTCACTCTTTTAACATAAGTGGTCACTCGGTGGGGAACTTCTGCATGGGATATGTGTAGGATTGAGACAATAAACACAACATAATATGTATGTAATGATTTCCTTAATACTACTATGAAGTCATCTACATGAGGTTGGCATATATATTAGTGTTTGAAATATATTAGTTGTGTTAATGGCTTGCATGAGATGGTTTTATATGGATGCGTGTGGAAATTTATGGTACCTTAATGTAATCCAAGTTTAATTCAATAAAATGAACACAATAGGTGAAATTGGTGAGATCATTGATATGTTGCTCCATCTTTAAACTTATGATCTATCTTGGTTCTTAATATGATGAAGAGTTGTGCATGAGACAATATGCTTATATGATTATGTTCTAACGCTTGAAGGGATGTAGTCTAAGCTCCGACTATCTATGCTACGCATTTACTTGCGGAATATTTTGTATGTTGCGTAACTGCCTTGCGGAATATTTTGTATGTTGCGTAACTGCCATGATCTTACCTCTTTCCAATTATGCATGTGGGACTGTGATCATGATCCATATCTATGCTAGCCATTGTAGACTCATACCAATTTCCATTCATGCTTATAAGGGTTATATATCATAGTTTTGATGGTTTCATGTCATGTTTTTTTGAGATTTAAGCCTAAGGGATGATCTAAAGAGTGTGAAATATGGTTCATTATATTGTTGGTGTTCAGTAGCTATGGTTTTGAGTATAGTTTTCGGGATGACCACTGTGTAAACAATGATTGGTTAACTCCACATGCAAAGACCATTGAAATTTAACTATAAATAAAAGAATTTTTTTTAATTAATGGAGGCTAGGGGCTAATTTTCTGGGGTAGGCCCAAGGGGTATGTTACAAATGGTATCAGAGTATAGGTTCAAACACTGAGGCCTATGGACCAATCCACCTCCGTATTGGAATTCATGTCTTGTAAGTGTTAAGGTGATCCTCACAACTAAGGAATATTCTGAGCTATGATCAATAACAATAATATTCTAATTAGGACAGAGAGCTCCTAAATTGTTGGTTATTTGCCAGGTAACTAATTTCGTAAAAATGATTTTTAAACATAAGGATCGCCTATCGCATGGAGCAAATGGTGGAAGTAATAACATAATAATATGTTATCCCACTCAGTACTACTATATTAAATCATTTAAGGTTGATTGTCAAAAAATCGATGTTTCCTATGCAATCAAAGTGGAACACATGCACAAATATTTATTGCATGCATCATGTAGAGAGATTATCTATGAGTTATGTTTCATACTGTGAATACTCTGGAACGAAGGATATTTATATCATTAATTCGGTTCATAAATAGTTAGTTAAGGTGGTAGGACTCTTATGCGAGCAACATAATTACTGATTACAACCTTGTCGAATAATGAAGGTCTGGGAGTTAATTCCCGCAATGGGTTTTCAATGGGTCAATTCTAAAGAGTAGCGAAGAAATTCGACCAACTCTACCTCAAATTAATGCGAAGATAAATATGTAGGGACTTCTTAAAATCAAAGGGAAATCAAAATGTTATGGCTACATGCACTAAGTACGCTATTAAGAATCAAAAGTTAACTAGACTAATCCTATTCTTAGAACGTCCAAATCAAGCCATTCCTTAGTATTCAACTACACTGGGATTATGGGAATCACTTCGCGGGAAGAGTTGGTATTGGAAGTCGCTCATCTAGGCATGAGGATAATTCTTTTGCACATGTTATGCAGACTCCCAGATGTTAGGTCTTATCGTGTGCTGGAGGAAAACCTGGTTAATCATATAAAATAGTGTAGGGTGAATGGTCGCATGGGGTTATCCGTGAAGACAGCTAGTCTCACTAAGGAAAGTGATCTATATTGACATTGTGAGCATGTAGATCATTATATCTTCAATAGTGGTTGGAAGAGGTTTAACGCTCGACTTATGGAACCAAATTTAATCATTCACAAAAATTAGATCGGAGTTGAAAATGAAGCATTGTTCCTCTATTTTGGCGAGGCTCAAGGCTTCGAAGAGAGGGATACTTAGAGAACTTACTATTGGGATTTTTCTCCTAACATAAACAAACAACATGTGATTATTTCTCCCCCTTGTGATCGGGTGTTTGATGCGAGGGTCATGCTGTTTTTACTCCTTAAGCACTGCTGAGGAAAGTATCATTTTTACTTTTTCGATAGGATGCATGCTGATGGGGTCGACTGTAGACCCGTGTTTTAGGGAGGCTGTTTAAGGAACAATGCTAAAACTTGAGTACTACTATTCTTCTTTTTGAGACGTTGCCTTCAGCTGCTTTATCACAAGGTAGAGGTACGTGAGTTGGCCACAAAACCAACGATAATGCTTCCATGAGGGATTACAGAAAAGCTGCAGTTCATTGTTCTCAATTAACTAAAAGTACCTCTCCGATGGGTGGAAGATGATAGGTTGAGATAGTGATTATCCTTATCACCACTTTTATTCAGATTAATTTATCCATAAATCATTATCTTTCCCCACAAAATTTATGGTATGTTTCTTTTATCTTCATGTGATGTAGAGAAAGCAACTATTTCTTTTGCAATTAGAAGATTATAGAATGTACGTCAGTTTGGGTGTTTCTAGGACATGTTTTATGGTTAAAATAACAAGGAATGAAAATTAAAGAAGGAAGAGAGTCATGACTGTTATTTCCCTTCTAAATGTTGCCTTTTGTGTCTGATTTATCCCAATTTGAAGGTGTGCGAGTTGGCAACAAGTCAAATGATGTTGTACAATTCAGTTGTGCAAACCTTTAATCGAGATACTGATATTGATCAATAGATTGACTTAAGATATGCTTTAAAAGCATGAGGATAAAGAAAAGCCAAGTTTCACCCTAATTAACATCCAACTTTGGTTCACCCTAGTTTGATTTCTTAACAATCTCTTGTTGTAGCAATGGATCTGAAGGATGGGAGGAGCTGGTTTGAGCTCTGGAAGATATTTCATTGTAGCAACCAAACTAAAGGTCAAGGTTTGATTTCTTAAGGATTCTTCATTGTAACAACATATTTGAGGGTTGAGAGACCGTATGAAAGTCAGATCTTTCATGATTTTTCAAGAGATAAGGTCGAGAGCCTTACATATTTTTTTTCACGCACATACCTTACATATGTCATGGAGGTATTAGAGATCTGTTTGATGGTAAGGATGAGTGACCATGCATGAGAAAAGAAGTTTGGTGTATATTAAATTGTGTAGGAACAATTAAAAAGGATATCTACGTAAAAAAAAGTAGGAATCGAATTCTTGTGGAGAATTCAAGACTGGGATTGGGTAGATAATCCCTAGTAAAGGAGTTCTGGATAGACAAAGGATGATTCTTGTGGGAAAAGGAAGGTAGGTATAATAGTCTTAGTATAAGAGCTAAAGTAGAGAAGATCTCATTTTTGAAGCACGAATCAAAGATTTATGGAGTATAGTTGCGTTGGCACTCAATGTCAGACAATTAAGCAAGTTAAATATGAAAGAGAATGCCTTGGTGTTAACACATTAACCAAGGTATGGTCAAGCATGTAAAATGTGAAGAATTTGTTTCTAAAAGTGTTGATCAATGGTCGTGTTGTGAGTATGGGAAATCTCTGCATAGAGCACGATGAACGAACTCACTTGTTGTTTAATTGTCTATCGCAATTTGGAATTGCTGAGGTGTGTGCAACACAGAGTTGAAAACTCTTTTGGAAATAGTTGGGAATCTTGCATGGAAAAATTAGTTTTGCATGAGTTTAAGAAAATAACTGCCCATTTGGAATTGTGTAGAAAAGTCAAATATTTATGTATAGTGATTTCCATTTATATGAGCAAAGGAAATTTTCTATTTGAAAATGTAGTTTATTTTGTTGGTGTTGACTTCTCATGATATTCTCCAGTATATCTCAAATATTTAAGAGACATTTGTTCAAAATTTCTGTTGCAGACCGCTCACTTTCTTGATTCTTATTCTATTGGAATTACTCATGGACATTTTATTGTTGGAGGCAAATCTATATAGCGGGTTGTTCACAATATTATTTTAGTTATTCCATGGAAGTCTAGAACTATAAAAGTAAAACAATGTAATTTTTTTACCAAATATTCCCAACCCTCATATTCCAAAGCATGATTGACGCGTTTTCTGAATGAAGGGTCTCATTTGAAAATTTAGAACTTTAGTTTTCCTTTGCATTTTTCTTCTTTGAGAATTAGGTTGTAGAGTGTTTGGTATTTATTATGCTCCTATATACAGTGAACCTTCAAGTTCTATCAGTCAATATGTTAGTTGACATATATTAAAGACTGTGATCTCTGTTGGTTTGTGGGTTATTGAGATCGACACTAACAAATCAATAAATTACCATCAAACCAATTTGAGCATAGAGTGTTGGATATAAATTGATCCTAATAAACATAAAACATTAATTCAAATGGGTTGATAATTATTTCTCGGCGAATGGAATAAGTGATATCCAGTTACTTGAATCCTCTTAGCCTTATAAAGATGAATTTCGAACATACAATATGATTTAGTAATACAGTTTTCAGCTAGGATAAGGGTATTTTGAAAATACGTTGACTCTTGGTATTGGTGTCAAACTGGAAATGCTAGCCATTGTTAGCTATATAGGGAAGGGTAATTCCATGTGTGTGTGCTAGCTGAGGTATGTTTATATGATATATTTCATGTCTTATATTGAAATAAAAGATAAATTAGTAAAGCCCAATTTGAAAAAAACAAGAAATTACACCTTCACACAGATAAATTGTAAAGATTGAAGTTTACTTTTCGGGTTAAGGGAAACAGAGGTAAAATTATTGTAAAAGCAGGAATTCCAGCTGAAGATAGAAATCATAATTGTGAAATGTGCCAAAGAGAAAATGAAATTGTTGAACAAGTTCATGGAGATTAAGTTCAGGAACTAAAACAATTATAAAATGTTTCTTGGGTCATGCCTAATTGTCATTGATTACGAATAGCTCAATGAGGAACATGTAGGGCTTGTTGATTCTAACTCCAAATAGTCTAGTACATAGGTTTCTCATTTTTGGCTTTGAAAAAAAAACATGTAGGATTCTTGTGCCTTTGATTTAACCATTGGACTGATGATATACTATGTTGCATTTGGCTACTAAAATTTTTTCATGATTTGTTGAATGATATTGTTGTTGTGATATTAAGAGGGATGTTGATATGTGAAACATAGGATTGTTTAAACTAATGATACCATCATATAGAACAATCCGCAAAATTGATTGTGATTTTATATCGATGGTAAGATGATGCTCTGGGGGAGGGAGCATATAGCATGGTTATTAACATTAAAAGGTTATTATAGATGGTAAAAATTACAAAATTTAAACTATGGATAACACTTTTATGTGGATGCAATGGCATGATTGAAAAGAGAGGCTTATAATAGGATAATTAAATAAGTGACAGTCTTGGGAGAGCATAGTCATCAGATTAAGACAATATTAATTTGGCTGACAAATAATGCATACAGTAGAAGATAAGTAATTGTACATTGGCAAGTGCTACTTGCATGTAGAACATATTATGGGATGCAATGAGTTGCATGTACCTTAATATGTGAAGGATACACAAATTCTCATAGCTAAATTATGATAAAATCAAAGAAGAAGTCACCTTGTATGATGGAGAACCTGAGGTGTAAATGGTTTTGGATAAGGAATAAAAAATTAAACCATGATGTTTTAACAATCATTAAATGAGTATATGAGCAAAATGGAAAACTAACAATTAGAGATTTCTCCTAACTCTCGATGCTCATATAAATTTAACATGCATAGGTTGGAATCTAGGGGATTCTAGTTGAGTAAAGCAAGAGTCATAAAATGTAACCTAAATCAGAAATGAGAATGTTAGGTGGGTGTGGAAAAAAAAGATACAATCTAATGATATGATAAGGAGGCCCATGGACTAACCTCAAAAGCACATCCAGAATACATACATAGTGGAAAACTAAAAGTAAGTCTTGATGCTTCTTTGGGAAATGCCTCTCAATTAGTAAGCAGAAATTGTGTAAAGTAAAAATATTTTGCCTAATTACCGCTCATAATGATTTAAAAATCTAATGCTAACATAACACATGGATTAAGTAAGGTAAGAGAGGATAACCAATTTCTTGTCTTAAGGATGTGAAGTGGAAAGTAGTATAAGTTCATTTTTTAACTCCTGCATGGGAGTTGTATGTAGGTGCATACTATTTAACTTGTTATAAAATTATATATTACAGAGCAATGGAACACATAAAATATTGCAAAAATATAAACACAAAAAAAACATAAAATAAGAGAGACACAGATATACGTGGTTCACCCAGTTTGGGCTACATCCACAGAGAAACAGCTAGTCCTTCCTTTTATATTATCCAACAAACTGAAGAGATACAACCTATAGTAGATCCACTGTAATTCCCTCTTCTCTCTCAATCTCCTCTCTCTTCCTCACTCAAAATACAGATCTACATAGACGCAATACAATTCCCTCATATATAGTGAGGGGTTGGCTTCTAGGGCAAAAAAACCTAAATTAAAAATAACTTTTACCGTCAGATCTCCACCTAATGAACGACCTAGATTTATTACGAAATTGCAACATTTTACAAGGCGAATTTACATCTATTTTTAGCTTGGGGGGCGCTACCCCCGATCTCCCCACTAGGGGGGGGGCTCCCAAAGGTCATAGTCACCCCCCATGAACTGACCCTGTAGCAAATATTTTACAGGTGGCCATTACGAACTGGGGTCCAATGCGGCGATACCTTTGAATACAGAAGATAATCAAGCTCCACACACAACAATCTCCCACTTGGAGACTGATTATAGCAACTCCACCGCTGCTTCATTTGCTAGACAACAAATCCACACCTGGTTGTTTCTCATCTTCTTCATCATACTTGAAAACCAATTGAAACTGAGTAGATTCTTAGTTTCTCCCTGATTACAACTATTGTTAACATATCTGCAGGATTTTGGCTGGTGTGTATCTTTTCCAGCTTCAACTGTCCATATTCCAACGCTGACCGTATGAAATGGTACTTGAGCTTTATATGTTTAGTCTTAGAATGAAATGCAAATTTATTTTCCAGATGTATGGCACTTTGTCTGTCACTATATAACCTACCCAACTCCTGCTTCTTACCCAATTCATCAAGAAACCTTTGTAACCAAATCATTTCTTTACTAGCCTCTGTAGAAGCAACATACTTTGCTTCTGTTGTTGAGAGTCCAACAACACTTTTCATTTTTGAGACCCAACTGACAATCGTTCCACCTACAGTAAACACATATCCTGTTGTGCTCCTCCTGTTATCTTTATCACCCACCATATCTGCATCAACATATCCCTATAGAGCAATGTTTGAAAAACCAAAGCATAAAGCTTGATTTGTGGTACGTCTCAAATACCTGAGGATCCACTTCACCATCATTCAATTTTCTTTTCCTAGATTGTTGTACATGCTTACAACTTTCACTGCATGTGCAATATTAGGCTTTGTGTAGACCATTGCATTCATAAGCTTTCAACTGCTGATGCATATGGAACTTTAGACATATGAGCCATTTATTCCTGAGTCTTGGGACACTCCTCCTTAATTTGAAATGGCTAGCCAAAGGTATACTAACTTGTTTTGCATTCTGCATATTAAACCTTTTCAACACCTTTTCTATGTACTCACTCCGAGACAATGTTAATTTGTGATTCTTCCTATCTCTAGTTATTCTCATACCAAGGTGTTTTGTAGCACCCAAATCCTTCATTGCAAATGAGTTCGCCAATTTTCTTTTGAGCACATTTATTTCCTGCATGTTAGAACCTGTAACAAGCATGTCATCTACATACAATAACAATATAATATAGCTGCCATCATTTTACCTTTTGAGATAAACATAGTGATCAGAGTGACATCTAGTATAACCTTGTTCAGACATAAACCTGTCAAATTTTAGATACCACTGCCTTGGAGCTTGTTTTAAGCCATACAAGCTCTTCTTCAACCCACACACTAGTTTCTCCTTCCCTTTTACCTCATATCCTTGTGGTTGCTGCATATATATCTCTTCCTCCAAATCCCCATGGAGAAAGGTTGTCTTTACATCTAACTACTCAAGATGCAAATCTGCAACTACTACTAGACTTAAAATAGTTCTGATTGAAGTCATTTTCACAACAGGATAAAATATCTCATCAAAGTATATACCCTTTTTCTGTGCAAACCCTTTCACCACAAGTCTAGTTTATACCTTTTTCTACCTCCATATTCTTCCTTCAACTTGTAAACCCATTTATTCTACAATGTTGTTTTACCTACAGGCAACCTGACTAAGTCCCAAGTCTGGTTATCTGCTAAGGAGTCCATCTCTTCTTTCATGGCTTTCTCCCACTTCTTCTCGGTTTCTACCTGTACTGCTTCTTCATAACATTCTGGTTCACCAGAATCAATCAAAAATACATAATATAATGAAGGAGAGTGTTGTTTAGGGGGTCTACTTATCCTAGTAGATATTATAACACCACTTTCAAAGTGTTTGAGGTGCTTTTTGTCATTGTGGTTGTTGTTTTGGATGTGGATAATTATGATTTTTAGACACCATCACTTTTTTTGTGATCTCGTCAAGCACTGTGTATTATTTGTTTTCTTTTTCTTGTTTCTTTTCCTGTAGCTGATCCTTAGACAAAACCTTTTCATTGAATATGACATCTCTGCTCCTAATGACTTTGTGTTTTTCATAATCATAAAAGCGATAACCAAAATCATTAACACCATATCCAATAAAGGTACATTTCTTTGATCTTGCCTCAAGCTTTGTTCTGTTTTCTTAATTAATGTGGACAAAGGCTTCACAACTAAAAGTCTTTAAAAAAGAGTAGTTTACCTTTTTACCTGTCCATGCCTCCTCTGCAATACCACCATCCAAGGAACTTGAAGGCCCTCTATTTATTAGATAAACAACAATATCTACAACATCTGCCTAAAATTGTAAAGGCAATCCTGCATGCAATCTCACGCACCTTGCACGCTCCATCATTGTCCTGTTCATCCTTTGTGACACACCATTTTCTTGTGGTGTTCCTGAAACTATCTTCTCTCTGCAAATTCCATTCTCTGAACAATACCTATCAAACTCTTTGCTTCAATATTCACCTCCATCATCTGATCTGAGACACTTCAACCTTTTTCCTGTCTCATTTTTAACCAAAGCTTTCCATTTCTTGAAAGCATCAAATACATCAGATTTATTTCAAATACAATAAATCCAGTTTTTTCTGGTTGCATCATCAATAAAAGTAACATAATAATGAAATCCACCGAGACATGATACCTGAGTAGGTCCCCATACATCTGTATGCACAAGCTCTAATTTTCCACTCTTCTTTTCTTTCCCAAATCTGAGGAACCTGACGCACTTCTGTTTTCCATAAACACAATTCTCACATAATTTTAAATCAACATGCTTCAAACCTGGCAACAAATTTCTTGAGTGAAGAATCTGCATCTCCTTCTCACTCATGTGCCCGAGCCTATGATGCCACAATGTTGTATCTTCTCTTGTAGAGGTTAAATCATTAACAAAATTAGAAATACCATTGCATAAATAAAATGTACCAACCTTTTCTCCTTTTGCTATTACCAGGGATCCTTTAGTGACCTTCCAGGTTTTATCTGTAAAAGTAGTCACACAGCCTTCACCTCCCAACTACCCTGTTGAAATAAGATTTTTCTTCAGATCTGGAACATGCCTTACCCCCTTCAATAGTCATTGATTTCCATTCTACTGTTTTATGAAAACTATACCCATTCCAATGATTTTATAGGGTTTATCATCACCCAATCGAACCTTTCCAAAATCTCCTTGAACATAATCATGAAAATGTTTCCTATCAGGTGTGGCATAGAATGAGGCCCTTGAATCTACCACCCAGGCATCAATAATATTTTCTAAATAAATAATCAAAGCGTCTTGCAACACATCACCTGTTACATTCGCTTCATGATTATTTTCTTGTTGCGCGTCTCCTTTTCCCTTTCGAGACTTGCAGTCTTTCTTCAAGTGTCCTTTCTTCCTACATTTCCAGCACACTATCCCCGATCTGAACTTGGATCTTCCTTTTCTTGACTTACTGCAATATCCAGGGCTCTTTCCTCTTTCCATTTTTCTTCCCCTAGTCTCTGAAGTCAAAGAATTACCTGATGTCTCACTAGAGCTTTTCCGTCGCATTTTCGAGCTAAGGATTTCACCAACAACATCATCAAACTTCAAAATACTAGATCCAGAGACAGAGTTACTAATGTCCATAACTAAACCATTCCAACTTTCTGGAAATGAGCATAGAAATAACAGATCCCTAACTTCATCATCAAAAGTTACCCCTACAGAACTTAACTGACTAGTAACTGTATTAAATTCATTTAAATGATCAACAACAGATCCACCTTCTGCAATTTTCATATTAAACAAATTCTTCATAAGAAATACCTTATTTGAGGCCGAGGGTTTTTCATATAGTTTTTCCAATGTCGACATGAAACCCTCTGTTTTTGTTTCCTTTGAAATATTAAACGCTACCAACGCTGCTAGGCATAGTCCTATT
>APFE031407159.1:0-11366 GCA_000404065.3 Pinus taeda
TTGTTTGGTTTAGGACCATCCTTTTTAGGATATGACTTCTTAGGATTCTTTGAGTTTGGTTGTTGCTGGGCGATTAACGCTTTCTTAGAAGAGTTTCCAAGATTAAGAAGACCAAGGTGTAAGAGTTTTTCTTGTTCTCTTATTAAAGAATCACGAAAAGCATCAAAGGAAGGCGGCTTGTAGTCATGTCCTTGAGAAATGAAGGCTTCTCTTGTAGAATGGAAGGTGGAAACAAACACAGATTAGGCTGGTCCCAACTTAGAAAGAATACAATAGATAAGGGCATTGTCTTCTTTCTTAACTTTAACACCTTCCAAAAGAAGTCTAATGGTCTTGAACTTGGACAAGAAATCTTCAATGCAAGAAAAATCATTGGGGTCCAATGTAAGCAACTCATTTTCAAGTTGATGGGCTCTAAGTTCATTTTTTATTCCAAAAACTTTAGTAATCTGTTTCAGTGCTTCATCAGAAGTATCAAGTTCTGGAATATGGAATCTAAGATTTGGAGAAATAGACATCCCTATCAACCCACGTGCTTGATCTTGCCTATTTTCGCATTTAGCTGCCTTATCTTCATCTTCTGGTTTGGTTTCTTGGCCTGTGGCTATTCTGTAAAGACCTTTACTTCTAAGTAAATCCACAATGTAGGACCACCATTGGAAGTAATTAGTGCTATCAAGAAAAACTTGGCATGGACTTTCCATTTTAACAGAAATTGAAGCTATATATGCTGAAACTAAGTGTTCCAATGGAAAAATCTTGAAAAATTAGGCTGGTTAAAAAAAAACATCTCTGAAAACGGCTTCCGGATGAAGAAGTTATGGCTTTTTGAAGAAAGTTGATGAAGATTCCGACGAAGTGCGGGAATCTGCGGAAATGAAAAAAACGCCCCCTTTACAACAAAAAGGAGACTTGAACTCAAGACCTCTACTCTCATAAATTAGCTTTGAACCAAGTGAGCTAAACTAAAAGTTTGAGAGAGAGAGAGAGAGAGAGAACGGGGGGGGGGTTTAGTCACGGATGCTTTGGATTGAGTGCTTGCTTGAGAAAGCTCTTTTTCTCCCTACAAAACAAAAACACAAAACCCAACACGGACATGCAAAAAAAACAAGCCTTACGGCTTAAAGTTAACTTTACCCGGAAACTAAATATTTTCCTCAATGTTTCTGATTTTCCGATATCACACTAAGGTGCAGGGAAAAGAGCATACGCATGAGAAAAATTCTCCCTTTCTGTTTCTGATTTGCACAGATCGCACAGAGTCGCAGGGCAAAAAGCATACGCAGAAATGAAAGGTATAGATCTAGTAAAAAAAATAGCTAAATAAACCGAAACTGAAATAAACAGAGAGAAAATAACAGTAAACTGCAAATAAACATTGTATACCTCCAGATCTAAAAAATGACGCAACTAGGGCTACCGGAAACCTTTTCGCGTGAAACGAAAGGGTTTCGTCACTGGAACAGATGCTCCTAACACAACAGAGCAGTCCTCTCGGCCCGAAAGCAGTCAGAAACATCAGATCTAGGAGATGACAGTCGGATGCAGTTCAACTGACTTCAGATTTGGATCACCAACGGACGCGGCCCTCAAATAGCTCTGATACCATGTAGGAATTTACAGGGTAAGTTCCTCAGATAGAACACCAAAAGGACACTGCTCACAAATAGATCACAGATCAATACACCAGTATTTTTGACGTGGTTAAAACCCTCAAAGAGGGAAGCAGTCCATGGCTTGAGCCAACGCGGCCACTTCAGGCAATTTATTCAAGAAATTTATTAATAAAAGAATGGAATTTTACATAAGCTTCTCTCATGAACAGTTAACCTACAAATGACCCTCCATGCTCTTTAAATAGAGATCATGGACCAATTGGGTGTTAAGCCAGGGATCAAGTGTCGGTAATACTGAGGAGAGAATGAACCGTCGGATCACTACATATCGTGACCGTCGGATTGTAATTTACAAAAGTACATAGTGAAAAAACACACTTTACCTAACTCTATACTAGACCAAGTTATAATTAACTATTTCCTATGTGTCGGAATATCCTAACAGTATAGAACTACAGTAGAGCCTCTATCTTGGCTCATAGCTGAAGCTAGAATTGTATGATGTTTATAGTACATAGATGGGCTAAAACTAGAGATAGTAGTTATGAGACTGAATAGATAGAAGTTGAAATAGTCCATGGTGCGTATCAATCTGGTAGCACATTTTTTCTAAGGCTAGAATGAACTGGAGATTTCTTGCAGAAAAACTCGGAGAGCAATCCTTAGATCATGGCTGAATAACGAAACTTAGTGTGAAATAGCACACCCTTTGACCTAAATTGCATTGCTAACTTGACTGAGTGTAGATATATTCATTCCTTATGGGCCCACATGGTAATCTTCAAGTGGAGACAACATACGTGCCCACCTTTCTTTATTGCAAGAACTTGAAGAGGGTGCACGACCTGCATACTTTTCAATTAGCAACACTTTTAAATAAAAATTAAGCTTTAATAATGCGCTTAAACTAAGGAGTCTTGGCATTTATTATAGATTTAAAGATGTCTAATGTAGCATATTCAACCATTCCTATGTATAGATAGGTTGTATAGATGCGAAATAGGGAGTTCTAGAGAGGTAAAAAGGGAACATAAAGGGACAATGTGACAATAAAAACTCTTCAATTTCAACACCCGACAATTTTTTATTTAACATGTTTTACAATTTTATAGTTTATTTTTTTTTAATATGATATGCATAATATTGATTCTATATAAATAGCTTAAAAAAATTATTATAAATATTAAATTTCTATATGTGTAATAATTAAATTTAAATATGAAGTTCTAAAATGTTATCATTTTGCACGTATGAATCAACATTATTTAAACTTATTTTAATATGATATGCATATTATGCATTTTTTCCAGAAGAAATTGTTTGTAATTTTACTAAGAAAAATAAAATTATAATAGGCCATAGATGGGGTGACAAATGTAGAAAGGGTGTGCGGGGGGGGGGAAGCGTAGAACGTTGTCACCCCACCTAGAAATAATGCAGATAATGCTTAAGAATAATGGTCATTGTGCGAGAGTCAATATCCTCGATGGGAAGGAGACGACAATGGGTAGAGGATAGTGAGAGAAGATGGTGTAATCATGTGGTGGCAAGAGAATCAATTATGTCACGCATTTCATTAAATCTACAACAGTGTAATGTTGGAGGCCTAGTTTCAGATAGAGGTAAGCCACTGGTGGAGGTTAGATCCACCCTGCTAGTGTTATGGGTGATTATACAAGGAGCATGTCAAGAAGATGCCTGCAATGAGGTGTTTTTGTTCTCTCTAGTTTTCCCTTTGCATGTTACAGGTGTCCTCTTTCATTCAACGTGGTGCATTCGATTCCCTAATTGGTTCTTACCTGTAGTTTTAGTATTATATTCTTTCATAATTGCAAGTTAGTGCCTATAACGCAAAGGGATGTTGGATAAGGTTGTCATTAATTTCAATAGGATGTCAAGTACTAGCATTATTGAAGCAAGACCTAGGAGAGAATTATTACTTTGGACAACATTCATGTATTATTTGTATATGTGATCCTCCAATAAAGTTATTCAGTTCCAACCAGTGGTATCACCATCAAAGTATTTCAATTCAAAATTCATCTCAACTTGGAGATCAATAAAAGGAGTTTCCATATTTGCAGGTTTCGTTGGGAATTTTTTTGTGGTTCACATAATTGGTGAATATGAGGCTTTTGACACACAATATGTTATTTTATAACATTCAGAGAGTGACCAAGGGATTTCCTTTAGAGTTGGAAGTTGAGAGTTTTGTAACGCAAGAGGTTACCTTTAACCCTGATTTCGTGAAGCATAAATTCCCAAAGATTGAATGGAAGTCTTTCCCCAATGCAATAAAGAAGATAGATGAAAATGATCTCCCCAAAAAAGCAAATTGGAAGAATGCTAGAAAATAATGATTTCTTTCACAGGTTTCATCATGCTCTTTTAGAATTGCACCTTAAAGAAGGTGCCTTGATTTTCCCTGAAACTGGTAGAGGATTTCATGTAAACAAGCGTATTCCAAATGTGTTGCTTCAAAAAGATGAGGTGTAAGAATAAAAATTGGTATATCCTCATTTGGATAGTTTAAGGAGGTGATATATGATTTCTAACTCATTTATGGACGAACATAGATTAAGCAATATAAACTAAAACCTACACCATCTTCCTAACTATTAGCATTGAGTGGGGATCCACTAGCACTGGTTTCATGTATAACTTTGGTGTAAGGTTGACTTAATATGTAATACTTTTAGACATTTTCCTATACTTTGGCCTCTAGAAAACATTAAATTTAATAAAATAAACTTTGGTGGTGTACAAAATCGTATTTAATGCATAGGTAGGCTCCCTCAAAATGACATATCCCTTCATACTAGGTTAAAACAAGTATAAATACTAGGTTGAACTCCTCCATTTCATCACCACTTTGATCAAGCACAGTGAGGAAGGATTCAAATCTAAATTGAAAATGAGCAAAAAGAAGGATGAATATAAAATATTACTATATGGACAAAATATTATTTTTAAGTTTTCTGTGGTTGGTTTTTGAGTTATATCTAGCAAGACTACTTATGGAAACTCGGGTCTGGAAAAGAGAGGATATTATAGACCCATGAAAGAATACTTGGCCTCATTTGAAGACACATTATACTCCACAAAATTAGATTGTGTAGCCTCCTAATTAGCTAATACATATGCATCAACCTCTTGATTGTGGACAAGTGACATTGTGATTGACTTAAGTGCAGATTGAACCTGCAATACCTCAAACTTGTAGCAGTTGTAACTCTTGAACCTGTGGCATAAAAGAAATCTCAAACATGTGGCAAATACTGTGACATAAATTTTAGACCTGTGGTCCTATAGCATAGATTTCAAATCTGTGACACATCTTTCTATGGAGATCAAGACCTTGAATTAGTAGATTTAAAACTCAGTTTTTCAAAGAGATAGGCATGTGGCATATCTCAATTGCACTAGTAACTTTTGACCCTTGAACAACTCATACCTATAGGCATATTTTTGACTTATTGCAAAGATGCTCCCAAAGTAATTTGGACCTGGAACAGAGACCTGTGGCACCTTGAAAGTAGACTTGAGATACTTGGTTAAGGATCTTGACATCATTTGAAAGCAAGTCATTTGAAGAAACCTAGTAACTGAATTGAGTACACCTTTGGAGTAGAAAAAAGTAGAATATAATATCAATTGAAGTAAACATTTGAAGATTACACTTGAATAGATATTGAAGATAGGTTTGGAAAGGACCTATTGTGTATTATTTTTGAAGCCTAGATGATGTAGCCTTAGAGAATATTACTCTAAGTAGACATTAAGAGTTTTGGAGATACCTGATATGATTTGTGGAGTTTACATAAGGTGTCGCACTTCGTGTTGTTAATGCCACAAGTGTTGCAAAGTGATGAAAGCTATCACAAACAATGTATTCACCATGAAACATGTTTAGAACACCCCTTAAGAAAAGGAAGAAAACTTGCCTTGAATAATTCTGAAGATCTTGTCAAAAACCTTGTTTTGTAAGCCTATCACTACTTTTAGCAGGAAAATCTACGTTGGTAACCTTTTGCATAACTAGCGACTAGCACTGTTAGCACTACTTTTTTCAAGAAAACTCACAATGATCCTCTTCAGTCAGTTTTTACCAAAATGGAGGAGAAGATTTTCTTACTAGAAGTCTCGAGAACGGCAAGTTGGTTACATGTGAATGAAGATTGGAACAAGACCTCCCATTCTTGGTCTTTTATCCTACTTTCATGGATCTTTCCCTTAAGATGTGGAACTTATCCCTCCTTTCATGCATCCTCAACTCCCTCTCCTTCCCTATAAATGAAATCCCTAATGATTGGTTTCCTTCCTAGTGCTAAACTATGCCCAATTTCTACCGATTTTGCTAAGGAGAAAGGAGTGCTTAAAGGTTAAGGCTAGGACTTGGAAACTCACCTAAAGGAGGATTCCAACATCAAGGCTTAAGTGGTTGTAATGCTCCCTTTACCATATATTAACAATACATTATGTGTTTGCTTTCCATAAATGTGTCAATTATTGCTCATTTAGTGTAATACTCCTTGATATGTTACATGGTTTATATTGGAATGAATTTTGGTATGTCTGCATTTGTTGTCTCCACATGATCTTCCTTGTAGGTATTCATCCATAATGATGAAAAGGAGATTGAGCTTGGAAACTAAAGAATCAAGTACGACACCAATGGATGTTAGCATCAAAGTGAGGTAAGTAATCTATCCTCCTTTGTGTTTTCTAGTATAAACTAGGAAATTTTACATATATTTGTCTTCATTTGTTGTTAGATCTTCCCATAGGAATAGAGGGATTGTTTATGTCCACAGAAATGATTGCTTGCAAAAAAAATTGCGACTCCGCTGGGGAGCTTATAATCCTTCCAACCTCCTTTTACGTTTGGTATTTTTGATTAGTTTGACCAACCTCCTAGTGATCTGTAACTTAGGTTCATTATGGTTCTACGTTCTAAGTAGTATTTTCTTTAGAGTGTCAAGTTTCAATATCCTTCAAGTTTTCTTTCATTTTCATAAATCTTTCTCACCCATCGCGTTTTCTCCAGAAATAGGTGCGTTGTTAGCACTAATTTTACCCAGTACAATTGCGCTTGTACCTTTGTCTCACACTGTATGCCCGCACTGGTCCATAAAAATCAAGAATTTTTACTAGAAAGGTCTAGTGTGTCTTGATCTCTGAAGTGTCCTCCTGCTCTGTGTGCATAGAATTTTCCATTATTTTTGTTGATTTATTATTGGTTTGCAAAATTCATCCCATTGTTTGAAGTAGTGAAAGTGAATTTTGGTTGAGTATTTAGTTCTTTGGGTCAATAGAATTAAATGTTTGTTGCTTGTATGTGTGGAAGGAATAGTGATTTGTTGTTGGTTAAAACATTATTAGTTCATTTGAAAACCATAAAAGAAATGGAATTTGCATTTTCTTAGCTTTCTTCTCAAAGTTTACTTTTTAGAATTGCATTAGATTACATTGCATTGAAAAGTCATTTTTTGGGATTATCATTGAGCATAGATTACATTTCTTAGTGTTGAAAGATGAAAAGTGCACTATCATTCATTGAAAAAAAGAAGTGAAAAAAAATCATGTAGGTGAATTTTAGTGAATTGAAATTCATTTTACTTTTGGTGGGTGCATTGGAATAGTGAAAGTGAAAGATCTAGTTAAGAAGCTTTGTTTATTGCATACTTGGTTGGTGTATCAATGTTTGAACTTCTTCCCTATGCTAGATAGCCTTCATAGTATTTTTCTCATACTAGCTGCATCATAGGTGTGTTAAGGTGACATCAATTTTTGAGCCTTGAAACCGAAACATAATTCAAGATCATCTTTAAAATTTATCTAAATTAACCTAACGAGCATTTGGAAAATTAATGAAGACATCTAGAGGTCTAGGCTAGAGACATGTTCCGACACGTTAAACATAGGAGTTGTCATTGTTTTCTATTGTTGCATCCTGAGCGTAAAATCTCGTTCCACATACGGAAGTGTATAGGATCATTCTCCACGTACCTTCAGGTATATCAGACAACGCTCCATGCATGAAAATTATGTGGGAACACTCTCATTAAACGATTACGCATTAGAAAACACTACTATGAATTTCACTCACACGTACCATCAAGTATATTTTGGGAGTCCCCTATAGGTTGTTATTCATCCATAGGTAACTGATTATGCCGCCTTATATACCGTGATACACCGAACATAGCATTCGGGGAGATTGATTGTCATACGTTATGTCCTTGGTTCACTGAGGTGTATATTGCAGTTCACAGTTGCTTGGTAAACCATTTTGCCTAGTTACCCCTTTCTTTTGTTTGTGTCTTTCATTTCTAAAATCAATTATTGACCATGGAACAACATCCTTCTTGTGGAAATACTCCTTATTAGATCTTAGGTTGAGACTAATGGGAATAGTTCCTAAGCCCAACAGTCAAGGAAACCCCTTTGATAGGAATCCTGGTCCTTTTCCTCCCTTTGGAAATATTGGTGCTCTTTATATGGCAACGATGTCCCTTCCCATATTTACCATTGGTTTTCCAGTTTGTTTATTTTCAACCCCTATGGTTCGGAATGTCCAAATTGCTTCTCAATCAAGTTCTCCTCCACCTGAACAACATCGACCTCATGTTGATC
Organism: Pinus taeda; assembly: GCA_000404065.3. Lineage (NCBI taxonomy): Eukaryota > Viridiplantae > Streptophyta > Pinopsida > Pinales > Pinaceae > Pinus > Pinus taeda. The sequence continues at coordinate 8,253 of APFE031407159.1, forward strand.
CTAAAGTTGAACCTTTCCCTTCTTCACCTATTGTTTCTTCATCCTTTTATCCCTCTTGACCCGATGAAAGTATTAATTCTAGTAACTGGGGAGCTAAGAAGAAGAAGAGGAGGATGAAGAAGAAGAAGAAGTAAAATAAGGAAGGGGACAACCAAGTAGCCATTGTTATGGATGCAACTAGTAGGGAGAAAGCTTCCAACTATCCCCGCAAAGTTAAATTCCCTTGCATGCTTTGTAAGGGAATTAACCTTCTTAGAGATTTTCATGGTATCCCTAAGGTATTAGAGTTGGGGTCCACAGGCTTACATCGGCCTTTGTCATCAGCCTCTGGAGATCATGTTGGTGACACACCTTCAACTAGTGATCATAAGGTCCATGGGAAAAAGGGTAAAGTCAAATTTCCCTATAGGTTATGTGAAGGGAATCATCTTATTCACCTTTATCCTTATATGGATGAAGCCTCAAAAGTGTTGGACAACCTTATAGCTTCTTAGCCTCATCTTCCGACTGGTTATCAAAAGCTTTCCCCTGATCCTCCACTAGTTGATCAAGTGATTGAGCAAAATTCATTTGTAGTCATTCCCACTCTCTCTAAATGTGAATCCCATGAGCCCATTCCCAACCAACCATTGATTGAGACAATGGATGAATTGATTTCGCCTTCAGTTGATCGTTCCTTTCCCATAGAGAGTGAAATTCATACCACTCAGTGTTTTGGGTAGAATCACCCTAGGGTCCTTGGTTGGGAACCCCAATAGATCGAAAGGCATTCAACATAAAGAGACACACAAACAAGAAATCCTAATACTTAAACAATTAAACTTGGTATAGAAGGGCTTACCCGTAGGTCCTACGCTTGAAGTCATTCCCATAGGGTTCAACCCTCGACTTCTTCCTTGTGCTTTAAGACCTGCAATTCATTCAAGGCAAAGCATATACACCAAAAATAATCGAAATCATGTTCATGACATCAAGGTTAGATCATATAATCATGTAAGAAAATAAGCATTAGCGTGAGATTTTATAAGCAAATCATGACATAAATTAATGCATAAAGACCATAATCATTAGGAATAAGACAACTCCTCTTTATTAATGTAAGTTAAAGAAATAAAGAAGAACTACAACCTGAGTCATCATTCGGCTCCAAGAGAAACTGCCCTTTGGATCTGTCCTACCCAAGCCTCAACAATCCTCCCCCATAAGTATACACAAGGATGTCATGAAGGGATGATGAACATCTCAAGAAGGAAATAGAGGTTTCCTATGACTTAGGAGTGCCAAAGGCATAGGGATATCTTCAGACTTGATCAAGGATGTAATCAAATATAATATTAATATCTAATCCTTCCTCCCTCCTCCCTTAGGCCTTCCCATGGAGATGTATTTATACTTCTCCAAATTAGTTTTTTTACTTGGGAAACAGTTGGGCCACGAGTTATAGTAGGTGGGTATCCAGTCAAACCCATAAACCCACCCCGAATTAAGGGAGATTATATATTTTTTAATGTTTTAACACATATATTTTTTAATGTTTTAACACATATATCTGGTAGGGAAGGGTTTCCCTAGGCCATATCATAGAGCATCAAATCTACCAAGGGTGGTAAATGGTGTTATAACAAATGCCCCCTAATATATGAGGTTGGAGGGGGTACATGATGGCCAAAATGTATTGTGTATAGAAATAATCATGTGAGGACCTAAGAGGAGTTCACAATATTTTAGCCTGCTAAGCCAGTGGAAGAGATCAGAAAGAAAGATGTTGTCTTAGGCAAGCATACCCATGCTCAGAAATAATAAAGCATGTCCACATATCAAATACAAAAGCGGACCCAATATGTATACAAGGATATAAGAACTGAAAATACACAGTGGATCATCTGATCATATCCATAGAAGTACATGTCACAATATCACATATAAAGAACTTATCAATGATGCTAAAGTAGAAAGCTAATCACTGAAGTCATAAAGTTCATCCAAAAAGTACCAAGTCAAATAGTGGAACAAATGGTACTGCATGCAACTCGAGTGCCAACATATAGGATGGAACTGCAACATATAAGGTAGATGGTGTCACTAGCAGAAATAGGAGGAACTGACAAGTGAACCAACAATGATGATGCAAACCCGAGGTCTTCACCAACCATCGTGGTACATTTCTACACAATGGGAATAAATGTTCTGAAGTTGACCATGTGAGAAATCGTTCAATTATCGCTCATTGATGTATATTGTTAACAAACGTGAGACTACTCACCGATAATGATGATGAGAGCCAAGGTACCCATTACAATCTAACAAGTGCGAATAAATGATTTGAAGTTGAACACTTGGAAGAATCTATCAATTAGGAGACAATGATGTATTCCCATTGTTTCTAGCAAAGGAACCTTCCACTGATTACTGCAAACCCTAAGGTACTTCCAAATGGACTCTAGACCTTGTTCCCATAGAAATGAGTTTAAGTCGATGGGAAAAGATCTGTTGGAACGAAGGCATTAAGGCATCCTTCATCAATCTGGCGTGAGTGTAACCTGTAGGCCAATAATGTTGTTGAGGGAAATGTTCCCCTAGGGCTTTTGGGTGGAAACCCTAGCAGACTGAAAGTTGTCTAAACAGAGAAACACACATTCACACAGCCATTATGCTATTATAAGCAAATTCTATAGTAAGAGGGCGTACCTCAGGTCCTACGTTCGAGAAGTACCTTTAGGGTCCAAACCCTTCTTCAAGTCCCTTTCGCTCCTTTGTCCTGCAAAACAACCAATTCCAAAGAATACAACAGTATATGGACAAAGACTTATAAAGAAATCATATTCATGTTATAAAGGAAGGCAGTTAGTTATGAACTTTAAACAATCATTCACATATGAATTCCAACATGAATATCATAAACATAAAGAATATGCATATCAGGAACCAAGACGTGTTTCTTTATTATAGACAAATAGAATGTACAAAAGGAGTAATATCACCTGAGTAACCTTTCACGGGCTCCAAGCAAAGCTTCCTTCCGGATCCGTCCAGCCTCAAGCCTTTAGCATATCTCCTTCCATGACTCACTCCATGATGCCATAACTAGTGGATGAACATCAACACACAAGGAAA
>APFE031407165.1:0-13451 GCA_000404065.3 Pinus taeda
TACCCTTCCCCTACTAGTATTAACACCATGGTGTATAAACCCCAAAATTTGTATAAATATCCCTCCCCTTGGCATTATCGCCATATGGTCTGTTTAAAAAGGAATCAAAATGACACCTGGTCACTGATGAACCTCCTGGTCATCTCTCTTCCCATTCCAAGTCATTTTACTCATTTAGCCCTCATTTGCAAAGAAAGACCATAACAAAACCCCTCCTACCCATAACCCCTTTTTTAAATTATGACAAAACCCGAAAAAACCCATAAAACCCAAGGTTCTCCTCCCAAATATTTAAATATATATTTTAATCACATGGCGGGCCCCTTCCCAACCTGCACGACACGTCGGAGGACCCGCCAGCCGTCCGATCTCCGCCGCCCAGATCTAAAGGTGGGCGGTAAATTTCACTCCCCGACCTGCCGACCTTTAGCGTCCAGGGAAAATGGTTTTGGGCCCGTACAAGGACGCGTGGCGGGCACTGGGGTTGTTCGGAGCCCCCTCCCCGATACCGCCTTTGCCCCAAAGGTGGTGCGGGGAACCCGCTTACCACCATCACGTTTACCACCCTCCCTCCTGCGTCACGCTAACGCCATCGTGACGTCACCTCACCTTTGCCCGCCCCTGTGTCCCGTGGCCCTCCACGCAGCCCTGCCACAGCATCTGCCCACCACCGTGTCCTGCCACCTTGGCTCACACCTCAGCGCCACGTCACCTCTGTACTATGGGCCCACCATGACGTCATGCGGACGTCATTGGCAGAAAAGTGCCAATACGAGCTTTTTCCAAAATTCAACGTTATAAACGGCCAAATGAGCCGTTTTAAGTCATTTTCATGCGTAAAAGAAGGAGCCGTTGTCAACCAGCTACCGTGAAATTTGTCCTCCAACCAACAAATTCAAGATTTCAACCGTTGCAAGTCCACAATTCGACGGCATTAAGCCTTCACAGCCCGACTCGCAAGCGTCCAAGCTAGTTTCTCTGGGTATTTAGCTAGTTTCCTACTTCGCCCATGCATTTCAATTCTCTGTAAAAAATTCACCATTAAACACCAGCTAAACTCTTGAAATTCAGCTCTGCCTGTTAGACAAAGTGAACCCAAGTAATCTGCACCACCCCTAAACCCCAATTCGACAGAGGAGTGCTCATTCCATGGGCTAAAGACCCCAAAGTTGCCCCCGAGGTGCTCGGCATTGTTCCCTTTTGCCAAGTACAGGCCACCTACATTCATACCAGAAAAACCTCACTGTCTCTACAGCTTGACATTAGTAACTCACATCCCTGTGAAACCTGTACAGATTAGCTTATATCATGGCATCTCCTGCAACCTCATCCATCAGTGTGGCCTCACAAAGTCAAAGCTGGAGGCCTTGCCATTAGTTGACAAGGATGGTCTCATTGGAGATTTTGAAGGAAACAGGGACTTCTTGCAAACCTTCATTCGACTGAGGGAAGATCATAAGGACGGGCATGGTACACATGGGATTTGGGAGTCAAACCTGCCTTATTACTGTCTCCCAGCTGTGAATGTTTTCCCAGAAATCATTCACCTCTGTGCTGAACACTATGATGCCCAGCACAGAGCTATCAGCACCCCATCAGGGAGGATCCTCTTCTACATAAATGCTGAGTCCATAAACAAAATGTTACAGTTTGATCAGACAGAATTGTTGATCCCATTCTCCATGAATTATTTGCTGGACACTGGTGACAAGATGACCAATGAAGAGGTGCAAAAGGTCGTCAGGACCTTCATGAGACCTGAGTGCCAGACTACAGAGCCACCTCCTTATCTGAATTAACATTTCAATGATGTAGGCAGGCTGTTACTAGACATGATAGCATATGTTTTGGGGTACCAAAACAGTGAGCATGTGGATAGAGCCATGCTAGTGTTGCTGTCTGTTTATAGCCCATACCAACCCCCTGCCCAAAAGTATAACTTTGCTAAGTTCATAGCCAATAGAATTCATGATCAGTTGACCAAAGTGGACAGACAGGGGGTCTTCAGATACTCAGCTTACATCTACCATCTTTTCATGTTTTACCATTCTGAAGCCTTCCCATGCTACATCAGAAGGCTGGATCATACAAGGGAGAGAAGATCTGTTATCTTCTGGACCTCAGTTTATCACAAGGTCACAAATTCACCCTATACCTATTGTGAATTTGTTGACCAGTTTATCTACCCAATCTCTTGCATGTTGATGAAGTCCCCTCCTCCCAGGGTATCTAATGAGATAAAGAAAGCTCTGCAGCTTTCTAAGAAGAATAAAATAGGCGACTAGTACCTATATGAACACCATACTGTATTCAGGGTCTATGGATGTGAGCTCTGTCCATACAGGATCCCCAAATACGTACCTATGAGGTTGTTTTCCTTGGAGTATTACAGGCAGCTAATACAGTCAGACCTCACCCACTTCCACAGCTCCAAGAAAAAGGCCCACCTTAATTTCAAAAATGAAATGGGCCCATTCATCATGAACGAGAAGGAAGGATGGGAAGATGCAGACTTAATCCTTAAGGACAATTACAAGCTGTCCTATAGTTTTCGATGGGTCCCTTATGACCCTCAAGGTGTCATCTCCGCTAGAAGAAATAAGTATAGGCTCCTAGCTATTAAGCACTGCCAATACCCACAAATAGAAAAATATGCCAACTTGCAAGAATGGCAACCAGACACTCTAGTTGAGAGCCTAACTGAGGAAGAAAGAATGCTTAAAAATGTCAAAGAGCTTGACAAGACAATTGACCTGGACTATGTGTAGCAGGTACCCTTCAGATTGCCTTACTCAGTGGGACAAGGGACCTCAGTTACAAGGACTGCACCACAGGCACCTGCTACAACAACAACAGCAATGGACAAAGGCAAAGGCATAATGGGTGTAGAGGATGAGCCAGGAAAGGAACAGACTGAGCAACAGACTGAGCAACAAACAGGGCAGCAGACAGAACAGAAAACAGAGCAGGAAACGGGCCAGCAACAAGAACAAGCTGTTAAGCCACAGAATGGGCTGCCAGAAACTCCTACAACACAAACACCACCACCTCAAACTCAGCAGTTAACTGTCCCAGTTCTGCAGACCCCAGCACATGAAGAAAGGGGAGTAAAAAGACAAAGAGAACAGTCCACTCCTCTCAGTGGATCCTCCGACCAGCCAGAAGCCAAAAGGCGAAGGGCAGATTTCCCAGAGGTGGAAGACATTACTGAAGATGTCTTGAACATTTCAACAAAGGACAGGGAGAGCATCCAACACACAGGAACAAGCTCCTTTCAGCAGGAGCAAACTTTACAAGTTAGCCTGGAGGTGGCCTCTCAATCACAACAGAGCAAGAAACCAAAGAGCACCAAGGCTTCCTTTAAACAAATAAAGGCTCAAAATGAGCTATTGAGGGCTGAGGTGTATAAACAGTTTATAGATGCTACACCAGCCATGCAAAAGAGACTGATGTCTGTTTATGACATCCAAGAGGAGAAAATAATATTCAGTCATTTTAAGCCCAAGGGGCCGCAGCCTAAGACAGCTGCAGACTTCATAAAGACAAGGGTGGAGGTCCTGGCTAGAGATATACATCCCATGGACCAAATTGAACTCCACAAGCAGGCTGGAGAGATGGTCTATGTCACCCTAGTAGAAAAGGCCACATTGGCCCATGAGCTGAAAGAATCTTTGAAAAACACTAATACTCAGCTAGACATTGAGAGGATGTCCTCCAAAGCCAAAGACAATAGAATAAAATCTCTTGAAGATATCATTGTTGATTTAGGGCATGATCCTAATCATCCAACAAGTGTTAAATCCCTAATAAGGAAGAAGGATGATGACCTCAATGCATTGAGGAAGAGATTGAAGCTACCCCCCACTGAGCACCCTCAAACAGCTGAGCTTCAAAAGAAAAAATAGGGAGAGGACCAGCTGGACCTCTTACTGCAGCAAGATCAGAGGATCCGGGAATTGGGGAAAGAATTGGAAGGAGCAATACAGGACAAACAGGGGGAATCTACTTCCCAAGCGCCTCCAACTACCTCCACAACAGCAGCAACATCAAGGGCAACAGTGGCCCCCACAACAGAAGCAGCAGGTGCATCAGTAGCCCAAACGGACAACCCAAGTATAGAGGACCTGACCAAGGCTGTCAAAAAGATGGAACTCTAGGCCGATGAAATAAAGAAAACCAAGGAGAAATTAGCAGAGCTGGAGTCCAAATATGACAAATCCAAGATAACTGTGGCAAAGCAGGGCAGAGAAATAAAGGCCCTCAAGGACAAAATAAAGGCCCTAGAAAAAGAACCGAATCTGGAAACAACCATGGCCGAAATAAAAAGGATCTTATGGGCCAAAATAAGAAAATCCATCACACAACAAGGGAAATCAATAAAGACAATACATCAGCAGATGGAATTGCTAGGCCAAGCACACATAGAGATCAATAAGGCTAAAGCAGTGCTGGGAAACAGGCCAGAACAAGCCAATAGAATGGTAGACTTCCTGAACAGGCATGAGCAGGAGGAACTGGCAGCCATGGGTATTCCCAACAGAACAGAAGCTGTCCTCCTTACCAAGAAAGTGCTCACCCTCAGGAGTTACGTACAGGGAGTGGAGAGAAAATTTTATGAGATGACAGCAGATGTGGAGGAATTTAAGATCAAAATGGCAGAACTGCAAGCAAAAGGCCTGCCCAGCCTCTTAACTAGTGCAGCAAAATTGGTCTCCCAAGAGCAGTTTGCCAACAGAATGGTGACATACATTGAGAATCAGATTACTGCATCTGGCAGTACATCTGAATAAACAGGGCCCCCCTCAAGACAGAGTTTATATGATAAATTGGAAGGCCTATTCTTTATTGAAAATGAAGTGAACCACCTTTTTGAGACTCCTCCTAATTTCTTCAAATATACAGAGGCTGATGAGACCTTAATAAAGATTAGGAGGCATCAGATGCCTAAGGAAGACTGGTGGCAATCAATGCTTCGAATTCTGCCACGGTAGCTCCAACTGTCCACTCACTGCCAGCTCCAGGTCAAACAGAGGACAAACAGCAAGATAAAGTAAGTGTTAAAAGCATCCGAGTGCTGACTCAACATGCAAACTATGACATCTAGCCACAAGATAAAGAAATGCGCAAATTTTGGCGGTGTACCCTTAGCCAACTCCAAAAGCCACCAAGTCAACAGTCTCTGACTATTTTCTGACAGCTAAGGGACTAAAAGTAATCACAGCATTCACTCTCTCAGCGGCTAAACTCCAGCAGTTGGTTGAACATTTATGGAGCATTTATTTTCTATTCAGATATTTTCTTATGTAAAATTTGTATATATACTCCCCTTAGTAACGCATAAGGGGTTGGAAAATTTCTACTCTGAGGCATGTATACTCAGTACTTTCAGAAAGATTAATAGAAAGAGCAAATTCAGCTCAGTGATTTCCTGGAACTCTGGTGTCTTGTTGATGATCTTAGTGCTGTTGCAGAATCCTTGTGTTGCCTGGTGGAATGATATGTTTCTTTAAACTTTACTCTGTTTCTCTATGTTATTACATTTTCATGTTCCTTTCATATCTGGCAATATAGAAAAAAAATAGTTGAGGATATGTGTTTTAGCACCCTGTTCTCAATCTTATATTGCTGTAAATGTTTTCTTCAGGATTAAAATAAACATTAATTCTTAAATGCTCATGTTATATTTAGTTCTATGTTGTGAATGTTATCTAGAAATTCTTAAATGCTTCCAGGTAATTTTATCCAAGTAAAAACTAGCTTTCTTTCACCTCAGTTTATAGAAAGACTCTTAATTGCCTTTCTTATACTGAACATATCGTACCCAACCTCAATATCAAATCATTATTCCTCAGACAATTATCTTGCTCTGCAGCCTTTATTTACAAGCATCAACACAGCACACCAAAACAAAGGACCACTGACTCCATTGCCCAATGATAAGCAAGATTCTGGTAAGAGCATACACGTTTTTCTGACTAAGCCTTTCCAACCAAACATTTAAACCAAAATTTAAGCTTCACATCTAGCCTAAAATACCATCAGAATAGAGACAAATGTTAAAGAGAGAGCCCTCTCTGATTACAGTTTGGCTAGAAACTGTAATCCAAAGACTGGTTAGTGGTTACCCCGGCCGTATTCCCTTAGAGTCAAAGGGAACAACCTCGGTGTTAACATAAATGGCGACTCCACTGGGGACATCAGGATCTAAAGTTCTGTATATCTACCAAGAGATTACACTCAGAATCTGAAAATCAGTCAAGAAACCTTTAAATTGCTCCCATGCAAACATTTGCAGCCTTAAGGTAGAGCTGACTCAGATATCCTTTATACCCAATATAAATACACAGAATCTTTCAGAACTCCTATCCAGTCCTTGCTCTGCAAACTTTTCAGAAAAATTTTAAAGGACTAGCTCAGAAGATGGCTCCCAAGAAGGGTCTTCGGTACACTAGGGCTAATCCTGATCCCAACCCTCCTGCTGTCTTCGACAATCCCAATACAATCCCCAGACTAATTAGGAATCAGCAGAAACAAGATAACCTTGCTGACCTTAGTCCAGAGGCAGTCCACCCTAACCCCATCTCCACTCCAATCAAAGTCCTATTCCGTTCTACCCCTAATTCCCCCAGTTCCTCATCCACCTCTCAAAGCCCTCCACCCACATCCTCTTCTCCCACACATATCCCCTTGACCAGCATTCTAAATCCTGCTATATCTGTCACCCCTGTGATACCTATCGTTCCTCTTGTCCCAGTTGTCCTAGTCAATCCCCAAAACCTTGCAAATATGGCTAACAGATATGCACCTCTCCAATTACCTGCTAATCCTGCAGCTTTACCTCAAGACTACCAATCCAAAATCTCATATTTTGACTCCACTGCACCTTTTACGGCCATTCATCATGCCAGAAGGATGCAAGATCACTTTGAAAACTATGAGATAGATGATGATACTGTCAGGATGAGAATATTTGTACAAATCCTAACGGGTGATGTTCGAACTTGGTTCAGGTCACTCGTTGTAAACAGCATCACAACACCTGATGAGCTCTACCATGCCTTCACTAATAGATGGGAGAAAAAGAAGGACCCTCTACATATACTTGGTGAATATGACATGATTAAAAGAGGTCCTCAAGAGACAGTTTTGGAATACTATGCTAGGTTTAATAATGTATATAATGCAATACCCCAAAACTTAAGACCTCCTCCTGATTTAGCCTTATACAAATTTCTTGACGGATTCGATCCCGAAATGGCATATCAGTTAAAGGAAAGGGCCCCTGAAACCCTTGAAGATGCACAAAAGTTTGCTGTCTCAGTAGAGGCAAACCTGATTGCTAAAAGGAACAGGGCAAGATTGGAAAAAAGAATTTCCTTTAAAGAGGAACCCTCAGCCTTTGACCAAAAATTAGATGCAATAATTTCTGGTATGAAAAGGTTGGGTGACAGGGTAGAATCTGTGGAAAGAAAGTCTTCATGGGAGGCACCACCAAATAACTCTAACAGAAATCCAAACTTTAAAAGGAACCAAAATCCTAGTGGGGGCAAAGCCAACAATGATTCAGAAATAAGACCTCCATTTCAAGAGAACTATGCTGAAACATCCACAGCAGAGGAGCATGCGGATGATACCCATATCCACCTAATGGGTCTTGATAATGAGGACCAAGTTTTCCTAAGTCAAGAAGATCATGAAGAAGAAGACACAAAACAGTTCCAAACAAAGTCAGGTGAATCATTTGACTTCAAACAAGGCTATGACACCGCTGTCTATGAAGTCCATAAACAGTACAAACTAAGAAGTAGGACTGTAAACATAACACAACCTGAAAAAACTAAGGATAGACAGCAGCCCAAGGATGCCGTAATAGCAGAACCAAAGAAGGCAATTGATTCACTCACAAAGGAAGTGACTATTCAAGAAGTTACTGAACATACACAAAACACACCAGCTACGTCATCTGTACACCCCAATCCAAGTAAAGGGCCTTAAGAGGTGAATGAAAAACATAAGTCCCAAGATCAAGAAAAGACTTTGCCAAATAAAGAAACGGTGATCACCCATAACGCTAAGATTCAATCTGAAAAACCTTTTAACTTAGAAGCTGAAATCGGAAAACTAAAGATATCGATTCCTCTTGCAGAGCTAGCCAAACATGACATCTATAAACAACAAATTGAGAAGTCCCTCCAACTCACTCAAAGCAAAGACAATGTAAATGTGTTGGATGACACCCCTGAATTACTGTTTGGTCCAGAGGTTAATGGAAAAACAATAGATACAGGAATATTACCATTTTATGTCAGCTTGCATATCCATGACAAGATATTACACAATGCAATGTTTGACTCAGGTGCCTCTCATAACCTAATGGCAAAATCTGTCATGGAAAGATTGAACCTAGACATTACTCGGCCATATAAGGACATGTTTTCATTTGATTCCAGCCAGGTTAAATGTCTAGGCTTGATAAAAGACTTGTGTGTATCCCTGGTCCAATACCCAAACAAAACAATCTTGATGGATGTTGTTGTTGCTGATATCCCACCCAAGTATGGGATGTTACTGTCAAGATCATGGGGAGCTAAACTTCAAGGGTCCCTTCAATTGGACATGTCTTATGCTACCATTACAGTCTTTGGTCAACCCAAGAGATTGTATAGAGAGTCTCTAATGAAATACATGGTCAGCATGACAGAGAAGCCTCAAAACTTCCCCATATATGCTGTCCATTCTGATATTGACTCATATATCCTTTTCAATGACAATACAGATCATACAAACGGTGAAGAAACTCAGATAATCAAAACAGATCAGCAGACTAATGAAGGGAATCCTGACATAGAAACTTTGTTTAAAGTAAAAGAAGAGAATGTGCTAGAGGACAAATCATATGATGATGAAAACCATACACTCAAAGAAGATCAGGACCTCAGTAAACAAACAATAGCTCTAGAAACAAAATTGATCCCAGCAAATCAAAAGATTGTTTTAAAACCAAAACTAGGGGAAGAAACTAAACTTCAACTCATAAATCTAGATCACGGAAATATTATTCAGCATCCCCTAGCACAAGAGACCTTATGGTTCCTGGAATTTGATGGATCAGTGAACAAATTAGGGGCAGGAGCTGGAGTTTGGGTACATAATAAACAGAACAGTCATGCAGAAGGCAGAGCTTATAGACTGAACTTCAAATGCACCAACAACATGGCTGAATATGAGGCTCTCCTGCTAGGCCTCAAGTTGGTACTATCCCTACAAGCCATAAGAATATCAATCCTAGGGGATTCAGACTTGGTTATCCAACAAGTGAGGGGCAATTTTGTCACTAATGATAAAAGACTCAGATCTTATAGGGCTGCTACCACTAAGCTACTAGAGTCTTTCACTGAGTTCCAGATTACCAAAATTCCTAGGGCTCAAAACCTTCATGCTCATAGTCTAGCAACATTTGCAAGTACTTGCAAGCTCCCTTTTGAGCCTCATCACTGTTTTACAGCTGAAGTAAAACACAGGCCTTCTGTCCCAACCAATGTAAAGGACTGGCAGGTGTTTGATAATGACACACAAATAAACAGTTTTCTGACCCTACAAGAAGAGTTTTCAGGTCTAAACATAGACACTGAGACAGCAAGTCAATCACAATTATTTTTTCAAAAGAGTACCCACCCAATGTCACCTAGAACAGCAAAACAACTGCTAAACCCAACAATTTTCAACATGGACAACATTCAGCAAATTCAAGCAATCAATGGTGAAGAAGTGGCCAATATTGAGACTGAAATCATAGAGCTGAAAGACAATTTTTTACCCACAGGCCTGACTCCATTAGAGGACATTTTTGACTCAAATGATATTTCCAGAAAACCAAAAAAGCAGCCAATAAATGCAGCCATTGAAGAATGCAATATTGGTACCCATGACAAGCCCAAAATAATTAAATTGTCTGCTTCTTTACCTCCTGACCAAAAGCCCAAATACATTGACCTTTTTAAGGAGTTTCAAGATGTGTTTGCATGGAGTTATGAGGACCTGAAATCCTATGACACCTCTGTTATCCAACATACTATCCCTCTCAAGCCTGATCAAAAGCCCTTTAAACAAAAACTGAGAAGAATCAATCCAATGCTTCTCCCAGCAATGGAACAAGAGGTACAAAAAATGTTCAAAGCAGGCATCATAGCACCAATCAGGTTCTCTGAGTGGATCTCCAACTTAGTCCCTACAAGAAAGAAAACTGGGGAAATAAGGCTGTGTGTGGACCTAAGAAATCTGAACCAAGTGTCCCTCAAAGACAACTACCCCTTACCCAAGATGGATCACATTCTCCAGAGAGTGGTAGGGGCCTCAAGGATTTCCTTGCTTGATGGCTTCTCAGGTTTCAACCAGATCTTAGTCCATCCTGATTATCAGGACAAAACTGCATTTACAACCCCATGGGGAACCTTCAAATATGTAAAAATGCCTTTTGGATTGAAAAATGCAGGGGCAACATTTCAAAGAGCCATGGATATTGCTTTTTCCAAAGAGATTCATGACTTTCTAGTCATTTACTTGGATGACCTTACACCTTTCTCAAAATCAGACCAAGAACATATAAAGCATTTGAGACAGATCTTTCTAAAATGCAGAAAATATGGAATCTCTTTGAATCCCAAAAAATCCCTGTTTGGCTTAGAGGAAGGTAAATTATTGGGCCACATCATTTCTAAAGACGGCATTAGAATAGATCCAGATAGGATACAAGCTATCCTACAAATGCCCCACTCAAGAAATGTCAAAGAACTGCAAGGATTCTTGGGAAAAATCAATTTCTTGAGGAGGTTCATCCCAAACTTAGCAGAACTAATCAGACTATTAAATAACACGCTGAAGAAAGATTCAAAGGTCAAATGGACTGTTGAAGCCAATCGGGCCTTTGAAGGTATAAAATTGGCCCTTACTCAAACCCCAGTGCTGACTAATCCTCAATTTGACAAAGAATTTATCATTTTCTCTTTTGCCTCCCAGCATACCATAGCCGCTGTCTTGCTACAAAAAGATGATCAAGGAAATGAAAAACCAATAGCTTTCTTTAGCAAAGCTCTTAGAGATGCACCTTTAAAGTATCAAATTATGGAAAAACAGGCGTATGCTTTGGTTAAAGCCATTAAGGATTTTAGGATTTACATCCTTTATTCACATGTTATAGCCTATGTACCAAGTCCTATTGTCAAAGATATACTCACTCAAGAAAACTTGGAAGGTAGAAGAGGAAAGTGGATTGCAAATATTCTGGAGTTTGACATAGAAATAAAACCTACAAAACTAATAAAAGGGCAGGGCTTAGCCAAGTTAATGTCTAAAACAAATTTCCAAGCCATGGACATTAACCAACTGGACAGTGAACAAGAGCTGGCGACTCCAAAGATCAATGTAGCCTTTGAACAATCCCCCTGGTATTATGATATTTGTTATGTGTTACAAAACCTGTGTGCTCCCCCAGGGCTGTCCAGAACTAAGTGTAGGTCTTTAAAAATAAAAGCTTTGAAATTCTGTGTCATGGAAGAAAATCTGTTTTGGAAAAATCATGAGGGCATCTTATTAAACTGTTTGATTAAAAACGAGGCTGACAAGATCATGAAAGAATTTCATGCAGGTGATTGTGGTGGGCACCTTTACTGGAAGTCCACTATGGACAAAATACTTAGAGCTGGATACTATTGGCCCACTATTTTCTCTTATCTCAAGAAATTCACCACAGCATGTCACAAATGTCAAGTATTTGAAGGAAAGAGACAACTGCTGCCACTACCTCTAAGACCTATTGCAACAGAAAGACCATTCCAGCAATGGGGCCTGGATTTCATTGGAGAAATCAATCCCTCATCTTCAGGCCAGCATAGATGGATTCTGACAGCAACAGACTACTTCACAAAGTGGATTGAAGCAATCCCATGCAGACAAGAAAATGATTCCACTATCATACAGTTCCTGGAGACCAATATCCTTGCTAGATTTGGATGCCCTGACAAAATAATAACAGACAATGCTGCTGCTTTCAGATCTAAAAAGATGGTCAGCTTCTATCACAAATTTCACATTACTTTGGGCCACTCTACTGCATATTATCCCCAAGGAAATGGCCTGGCAGAATCATCAAACAAAAGCTTGGTAAACATGATAAAGAAGGTGTTGGAGGAGAACAAGAAGAATTGGCATAAGAAACTTGTCAATGCCTTATGGGCAGATAGATTAACAACTAAAAGATCAATTGGGGTCAACCCATTTGAGTTAGTCTATGGATTAGAAGCCAAGTTCCCCTCATCACTAGGGATACCTGTTATGAAGCTTCTTCAAGAGAGCCAAGCTGAACCAAATAATATGCAGAGAAGAATAAATCAAATCATATGTTTGCAGCAAACCAGAGATCAAGTTTTCAACAGAGTTCAAGTCTTACAAGAAAAGTTGAAGAAGGCCTTTGACCGAAGGACCAAAGCAGAAGATTTCAACACCGGTGACAAAGTTCTCAAGTGGGATTCCAGAAGAGAAGATAAGGGAAAACATGGAAAATTTGATTCCCTTTGGAGAGGACCATTTGCTGTCCAAGCAGTACAAGGAAACAATACTTATTTCCTTAAAAGCTTCAATGAAACTGATTTGGATGAAGGTCCTGTGAATGGCAGGATGCTAAAGAACTATTTTGAATATCACCCATAATTGCAGTTTGAGTTTCCCCTTGTACATATGCAGATGTATATATTTAAAAAAAAAAAAAAAAAAACATAATGTCTTACAGTTTTCTGATAGCTGCCAGCAGTAGGTGAATAAAATCAGAGTTCACCAAGGAGAAAAACACAATATGGCATGTCAAAGCAGCAAATTTCAAAAAGTGGGCAAAAACAGTCAAAACCTAAGGCAATCTGACCTGCTGTTCTTGGTCTTTCAAATGAAAAACCATCCCCATGTGGACCCACTGTTTGTTACCTATATCAATAGGTTTCATATTTCATGATTGGCTATAAAAGGTCCAAATATGCTCTGCTTTGATGATGCAAAGATCCCATATTTCCATAAAGAGACAAGGTGTGTCTGCATCTTGATAGAGACTCAAATTTGATGGATGGTCCAACAACCTAATCTGGATCATACCATGTTTAAATTTCCTGCTGTAGAATAGAGAAAGAAGTCTGTCCAAACTGTTTAATCTTGGCAGACAAGTAGTACAGGTAGAGAAGAAAGATTCCCAACAGTTTAATCTGGGACCCTGGAAGAAATAAGGGTAGAATTTGATAGAAAATCAAAGGAAAAAGCCAGGGAAAAGAAAAGGCACACAAAGGGTCTGCAAGTCCAAGTGCACCCTCCAAGAAGAAAAATGCTAGACAAAGTAGTTGGGTAGGTAGATGGGGTTGCAGAAGTGATATTCAGTTCAAAAGATTTGACTTTGATGTTCAAAATAAGAGAAG
>APFE031407166.1:1173-39243 GCA_000404065.3 Pinus taeda
TTAAAAAAAAAAAAAAAAACAAACAAACAAATGATTTTTTTGGAAACGTGGGGCTGTACGACCGTGAAACGTGTTTCCGGCTGTACCACCCACGTTTCCGTTTCGAGAAACGAGGTGGTATGGCCGGAAACGCGTTTCACGGCCGTACCAAACGCGGAAACACGTTTCGTTTCCGTTTCCAGCCGGAAACGGGCCCCCCAGCATTTCCTGCAACATAGCTTTTTTCTAATTTGCATCTTTGACTTCCCAAATCATGTTCTTATCATCCTCCTACATTCGTGCAAATCATTAAAGCTTCCCTTATGTGTACCCCACCATCTTGTGGGCGTAGCATGTAGTGCCCAGTCCAATGCTTGAAAGTGCTACTTTTCTAGTACCTCCCTTTCAAATTCATCCAAAACGATATCTACATCATTCGTGCCATCCTAAGTAGGAAGATTTCTTACCTCTGAGGACACACAACGTAGCGACCTGGTCATCATGTTAGATTTCATTGTATTCACTTCATGTAACCAATTCTACCAACGTTCTAACTCTTCATTGGAGTCCGAGTTGCAGGAACTCTTGCGACCCCATGTAATTCATCCATCCTCTGTGGGATTCACCCAATCTTGTTCTCGCGTTGTTATATTATAGATACAGTCCAGATCATCATCACTCTCATAGTCGCGGATTGGTTCAATATAGCACGATCCTTCAGCAAGATCTAAGGGTACTATTACGTGTAGTGATTTCTTCTCAAATATCATCTTTGACTTCTTTAGGTTGATTACCCCGTGTTGGGCCTAAGAATTATCCTTAAAATACATCCACTTTCACTCCATTCACACATTTTCTCACCTCTATTCCACCATCATGTCATCACATCCGCTTCACTTTCATCATTAAATGGGTTACCATTGTTTTTTCCAAAATATTATTAATTCTTATTATTTTTAAGAGAATTTGTGGTTAAACATTAGAAAATAATATCCATATACCTATACCTAACAATTAGAATGAGTTTGTTGACATATGTAGGTACAAAGGAAGCTTCTAAGGCACCCTTATGTGGCACTCTATGTTCAAATTCGAATTTGAGGAGATCATGGACCTCATGGATAAGATCTTGGACCTCATGGACAAGATCATGGAGGATAGAGTTATGTGTCACCATTGGTTGAGAGATATGTGAATATGAAGAGGGAATAGTGGATCCACATTTATGAGTTTGTTATCATAACTTTTGTATAAATAGGAGTGTTATCTCCTTCATTTGTAATTTGGAATTTAGAATTTAGAATTGAGAAGTTATAATTTAGAACCTTAGGATCTTATAAGCTTGTAATGAGAAGTTAGAATTTAGAATCATTGTAATGGAGATTTTAGAACCTCTTGGAATGTCAACTTATAATTGCAATTTGCAATTGATGTTAAATAAAATGGAGTTTCTTTGATCTTCTACATTTGACTTCTCTTTTGATGTGCTTGTGAATCCTTGGAAGGGCCCCCATTGTCTAGCAAGTACACTTTTGTTTTGGTAAGCCTTCATTTTATGTTTTTTTGTAAAATTAAGATGATTAGAAATATTAATGAGTAGTCTCCTGTAAGGGAGCTTTAATGTTTCTTACACTTGTCGCAATATCTTTAGATTTCATTTTGTTGAATGACTAAATAGTTGTTGGAGATCCCAATGAAAGACCTCCTGTAAGGGAGATTTGGCATTTCTTCACCTAGCTTAGTTTATTTTATCTCTAAGACCATATATATTGGATGATCCTCGAAGTTTACTTACCCAGATTGATAGTAAATGAAACTCTAATTTGCATCCACATTTTGGTGCTGTTACCAGGGAACATCATTTAGAGATAGAATTAGGAAGTTATTTTTATTGAAATTTCTTTTTATGTACTAACTTATGGAACTTGGTGATAGCAGGGTCTTCATAAAGGTGTTCAAGTTTGATCTTTTTGA
This sequence comes from Pinus taeda, assembly GCA_000404065.3. Taxonomy (NCBI): domain Eukaryota; kingdom Viridiplantae; phylum Streptophyta; class Pinopsida; order Pinales; family Pinaceae; genus Pinus; species Pinus taeda. Next base: position 3,127 of record APFE031407166.1, read on the forward strand.
TTTTTCATACTTAGTTTAATTTTAAATTCAATTTTTTTATCAAACCCCCAATTTCTTACTAGTTCATCTATGGATGAGAAATTTGAAGATGTTAAACAAGTACTTCTTGGAGAGCAAGAACAATATTGAAGATTGGTTTCAAAAGAACCTTGCACCAAATCTAAGAATAAAACAAGTTACTCATAGCCTTGCAAATAATCACGTAAAAATTTTAAATCTTGATGTGAGCAAATTCAAATTCTTAGTCCGTAGGTGGCTTCATTGGAAGCATTCTTTTACCTAGGAAACAAAAATATCTTTCAAACAAGTTAAGGTAGAATAGATTAGAAAAATAAAACGAGATCTCGCTAGAGTTTTTAGTCTTGTTTTTCTTTGAAAAAAAAATCATCATTTCTCATGAATAAATTTACATTTGATCCACGCTTTCCTGCAAAAATAATGAAAAAACAAATCAATAAGTTAGTGTGATCTCTTCCCATGCTTCGAGTGATCAGGAAAGATCAAAAAATCTATTGATTTATTTTGCTCAAATCAATAAAAATCTCTTGCTTGGAATTTACACAAATCATTAAAACTACAACATTATAAGAAATCAAAATCAATTTTTTTTTAATTTTTTTTTTAAATTCATTTATTTTGGATTACAAATTTAAAAATTAAATCTGTAGTTTAGTGATTTGATTAATAAGTTAAAACTCTCTGCAAAACACAATTTGTAGCTCCATGATGTACAAAATATTAATTATATCAAAACATTCATTATATTCTGCTTTGATGTGCTGGGATCCTTTCTTCAAACAAGCCAAATCTGTATATAAACAATTCAATGTCAGTCTTTAAGGAAGAAAACTACAATAAAAATCCTTTCATCTTGATCTAATTGCAAACATATATTTTCTCTTAATCTTTTTGAAACCGATTATTTCATGATAAGGGAGGTTCTACACAATTACTCTATCCTCTGTCTAGCAATTTCAAGTTAAAACTGAAACCAATTATAAAAAAATTGAAGCAGACAAGCAGCAAATGAATGTTGTTTGTAAAAAGTTCTAAAAACATTTAGAATCAAGTCTTTATAAACAAAGCACCCAAACTCAATAATGCTACTCCACATATATGACGCTCAAAGAACTAGTGCCAGTAGCAATAATACTAGCATATAACTGCATGGAAGTCATTGTGGAAGCTATAATATTTCTTGCAACAGCTCCAACAACATTGACCCCTGCAACCACAATGATATTTGTATAAAATTATTCTTTAGACTTTGTCCTAAAAAAGCCTTCGAATTTTAGGTTCAATAGCCCATGTCTTCTAATGAAAAAAAAAAAAAAAAACCAATTTGTCACTACAGAATTTTCTATTTATTCTAATCTGTGGGTATATGGGGTCTCAGGTACAACTACAACAACAAGAAGAAAAGAAGGTATTCAAAGCACATGCATGAGTGGCAGTGTTGCATATTATTTACTTGTTCCTTCAATGGGGATGGTTTGAAATTTATGGAACTTAGAGAGGTTGGCTTGTAATTTATGGAATGACTGAGTGTGTTGAACTAATTTGTAATGCTTTAATGCATTTTTGTTTTGCTGCATTTATATTTCGTTGGAAACACACAAATTTTGCCAGAGCTTCACTAGACCAATAACTCGTCTAAGGATTATCTAAGGAAGAGTACAAGGCTCATTTAAATAGAAAAATTGGAGAAGATTTCAATGAGGAACCCAATGAAAAGTGGAGAAGGAGGGAGAACGAGGAAATCCCAAAGCAGAAAATCAAATTCCAAGTGTATGAGAGTTTCTCCATGTGTAACTCAACTTGCTGTATGTGGCATAAAAAATGGACAATGTATCCTTGTTTCCTCATACGCAAATCTGGTAGGTTGCCATGTGTGAATGATGGTAGGTGGATGGGGGGAGAAAATTCCCAATGAATCTCAATCACAATCCCATGCAATGATACCTCTTAAATACTGTTGTGTGTGAACAAGGGAATTGTCCCACACTGTTGTGCGTATCTCTATGTACAGGCTACCAATTGTAATGCGTAGGAGCTAAACTGTAAATCTGCATACATGTGTGGATTCAAGTGGATACATACTCCCAAATTATCTCAATCTAACTGGCGTACATGCGTTATGAATGCGCAGTGGAGGGAATTGTGCATTCATGGTATCATGAACTCAGCAACTTGGAAGATTCCTACCGTGGATTGAATCGATGAGGCAGCCATGTGTGCTATAACCATATTGTGCTACTACATGCTTGCGATTCGAAACCTCGCAACAATGCTGGTGGTTACTACAATTGACAAATATGTGCTGAACCGACATATAGAAATGAGTCTTAAACTGCTACAAATGCCACTTGAATCGCCAATTGGATTAGATGGACTGAAAAAACTTGTATCATACATCAATAAATTGCTAAATCCTTCCTAAGAGTAATTGGTCAAACCTAACGTGCCAAAATAACAATCTGGCATGAATCCATTTGAGCGATTTTTCATGCAAATTTTATGGCTCGATTTGAACAATTTGTTGATTCTCAACGATTGCATGCAGATGTCGGTGTATTCCCTGACCGGTCAGGCCCCAATCTCAAGAGTTGGAATGGGGAGCCGAATTCAATCTCGACTGATATGGAGAGGAATTTTGGTCTCTCCCAACTCGGAGTTGGATTGGAATTCGTACTTCTGTTCAACTCTGTCATTGATGCATGTGAAATAAATGCTACTCTCTTATGCCCTCATGATGGCATGCTCTGTGAATGATAACAGAAGAACCCTCACGTGTTTCGTTATTCAGACGTGTGTTTCGCAATTGTGTGAAATAACTTTCATTCCATCCCTTCGTTCATTGATTCATTCCACAAATTCACTTAAAATGACAAACTGTAATGTGAGGAAGGAAGCTGTGCAGAAAGTCAAAAATGTGATGAACAATGCTAGGAGGTTGACACAGCAAGGGGTATCTCTAGAAAAGAATGCGAGGTAAGTGATTTGCCAAGAAGACTGTTCCAGAAAATCAGCCTAGGTAAGTGATCTGTACGGGATCTGCGTTCTTAACATTTTGCGTTGTTCTTTCGAGCAATAACCCCATATTTGTTGCAAGACAATCACCATTTGAAGAGTTTATTCATGTTCTCATGAATTTACACAACATTAAATGAAGCTCTGCATGGTTCCAAGATGGTAATTGTTTCTTTTTGACAAGGAAAATAAGTGTAGTGTTCATAGACGATTGTGGGCATTCCTTCAAGTGGAGGGTGAATTTGTGCAGCTCTATTTGATTGAATTATTGGCCTGTTCAATATAATACTTCCTACTCCTTAGAATGGCATGGTAGGTGGATCACTAATGAACCAAGGGTTACATGAATTCTTGGAGGGGATATACATACATTCAAGTCAGGAACCGAATGATGGGTATCTCCCTTCCGAGCAAGGAAAGGATTATCATGCCATACTGGAAGTGATTTTGTGTACGCTATTACAAACCTTCTCAGCTAATGATGTTGTTCTATTAGACAACCTGACTCTTCTAAATATATTTATGGGTCTTACAAAGTGTGTCGCCCTGTGCCTGCTTCTATTGAAGCTCCTATGATGCATTTTTCTGGTTTCCTTCCTCTATGGCCCCTAAGCATAAAAATCCTTTCCTTAGATCCTATAGGATTCTTCGCTCTGCGATAATTTCCTCTAGTCTGTTTATGGATTTTGGCACTCCTACCCTGAGTTACTCCCCTGGTTCTCCTATGGCAATCTTTTCTTACCTTGGTCGGGCTTCATGTATAGAGGCCTCCTCATCTTAGCCTTCTCACTCCCTTGAACCTTCCTATATATCATCCCTTAATTTGTCTACTATTTTTTCGATTCCATCGCCTATCTACACTGTTGAATCGATTATTAATCCATCTTTTCATAATGTCAATATCTGCAAGAATTAAAAACGAAAGGAAACTTGTGCGAGATGGTGGTAATTATGGAGGTAGGCTTAATCCATTCTTTTTCGGTTTTGTCATATCATGATAGCAATGAATTCAAATATATAATATATTTCAAAAAAGGAAATGATTGTGAATTTGCTCCACATCTTGTACAGTGAAAGAACAAATGGAACATGTTAATTCTGTATTACTTGATTAGTGGGAAAAATAAAAACGATTAATTTTTTTTTATATACAAAATAAATTTTATTTTTTAAATTTTAGTTAAAAAAAAAACAATAAAAAATGTATAAAAAAATCAAAACAAGAAAACAAAAAAATTTCAAAACAATTAAAAAAAAACAACTCAATAAAAATGAAAACAATTAAAAAAAAAATCAAAACAATTAATTAAAAAAAAAACACTAAAAAAATTAATTTTTTTAAAAAAAACACACAAAAAAATTAAATTATATATATATATATATATATATAAACAATAATTAAGTTATTTTTCATGGATATTTATTAAAAATTGTCTGTTATCAACATCATGAATTGGACAAAAATTACGCTTTTGATTTTCCTTAATCTGTTTCATTTTGGCATACAATTTTTGCATAAGAATCAGGAAGGGAATGACCATTTCTTCTTGAACACACTTATGTTCTTTATGCCAAGTTCTTTTTGTAGGTTTTGGGTGATCAACTGATCATTAAGGAGATTAAATTTTACCAACGATTGGTCTTCAAAAGAATAATTTCATGAGAAATTCTAAAGAACAAGTCCACGATCATAAACGAAATTTCCAGAAAATTACAAGTTCTTGCAACTTCCTATAATAGCGTAATGGTTTGACATGTTGCATGAAAAAATAGCAAATTCGAAGATCTGGGGTTTGTTCCTAAATGTCCAAGGATGGTGAAATGCCTATCCACTCTTGAATTCGAAGTCTACAGGTGGTTGGTCAACGCTAGTCAAACTTAGTTACTTTAGCAGAAATTCCAGAATTAATGAGCATATTTGCTATTATTGAGATTTTGCATGCCATAATTCATTTTTTCCCAGCAAGAGTCATTATCCATTCCTCATAGATACATTACATTTTGTTCAATCCTAACCCACCAATAAAAGCAATGTAGCTCATTTACAAGCGTTTTGTTCCACTTTACATATTCATTGTCAGTTTCCTTTTTACTACCTTTGCAAATAAAACCTTGCTTCCATACACCATTGAGTCCATAGTCCTTGAGTCTAAATATTTTTCTAAAAACAACTTGAAGCTTGCATGCCTTAAGGGCAAGCTATCATGTCGATAAACATAGGGAATATATCAATGTCCCCTGTTCATCGAATCTTCTAAGTATTTGACAACGACATATTCATTCATACTTAGAAAGATGTGTTTGGGGCATCTTGACTCTCATCCACACCAAAGATGGGAGCTCTCGTGTTAACTAGTAGCATCCATTAATGCCCACTAAGTTAACTATTTCTTGTTATGTTCAACACCCTAACATTTATTCACATGACAAGCATTGTGCCATCGAGTGTTGAAGACTTGAAGATCCATCATTTTGTAGCAGACGAAGCAGATTTACTTTCATCAATTTTCAGTTTTTGATGTAAATGACTTGAGGACAAGTCAATAAATAAGGCTGGGGGAAAAGTGTAAATTCTAAATTTTGTATACCTTCCAAGTCTTATACATTTTCAGCCGCATTCAACAGCAGATTCCGAACATTCAACTGAAGATCTAGCAGTAGATGCAACAACAATAAAAGATTCACTTTTTCGACTTCATCCACCATTTTCACAACCAAGTAAAGAAGACTATGATCAAAATTTTGCAGCCACACATGCACAACTCTCATCCATTTTTGAAAGGATAATTTGAGGTATGATATTTTCTAACTTTTAACCATTTAGTTCCTTGAAAGCTAGAATGATAATTTTCGGAAAAAAAAAAACTTCCTTTCCTCATTTCATAAAATTTCCAAAACCATCAGTTTGGGGGAGGGGGGATACATTTACATTCATACTTTGTCACATTCATAATTTTCCATATTCATATATCACATTCTAAAACCCACATACCTTCAAAATATATTCACTATTACATGAGCATATAAAAGGCTTTGTAAAAAGTACTTAAAATCTAATTGGATGCAACACAATCATGGTTGTTACACAAGAGCCAACCATGATGCATTCCAACAAAAATACTTTGCAATAAAAATCACATTATGATTATGCAAAGATCATACATTGAATTTGAATGCAACAAACAAAATACAGTTGAAACACAAGAACCAAAAAAGTTGCAATTCAACAAACACTTGGCAAAAGTTAAGTAAATGATACCATGCAAAGTTTAAGCCAAAGCTCAAGTATCAAAAGTAATGTAATAGATTGCATGAGGACATGCAATACCTTCAGTTTGGGGGTATGTTGAGCCTAAGAATTATCCTTAAAATACATCCACTTTCACAGCATTCACACATTTTCTCACCTCTATTCTACCACCATGTCATCACATCCGCTTCACTTTCATCATTAAATGGGTTACCATTGTGCTTTCCAAGATATTATTAATTCTTAGTATTTTTAAGAGAATTTGTGGTTAGACTTTAGAAAATAATATCCATATACTTATATCTAACAATTAGAATTAATTTGTTGACATGTGTAGGTACAAAGGAAGCTTCTAAGGCACCCTTATGTGGCACTCTATGTTCAAATTCGAATTTGAGGAGATCATGGACCTCATGGATAAGATCTTGGACCTCATGGACAAGATCACGGAGGATAGGGTTATGTTTCACCATTGGTTGAGAGATATGTGAATATGAAGAGGGAATAGTGGATCCACATTTATGAGTTTGTTATCATAACTTTTGTATAAATAGGAGTGTTATGTCCTTCATTTGTAATTTGGAATTTATAATTTAGAATTGAGAAGTTAGAATTTAGAACATTAGGATCTTATAAGTTTGTAATCAGAAGTTAGAATTTAGATTCATTGTAATGGATGTTTTAGAACCTCTTGGAATGTACAACTTGTAATTTCAATTTGCAATTGATGATAAATAAAATGGAGTTTCTTTGATCTTCTACATTTGATGTGTTTGTGAATCCTTGGAAGGGCCCCCATTGTCTAGCAAGTACACTTTTGTTTTGGTAAGCCTTCATTTTATGTTTTTTTGTAAAATTAAGATGATTAGAAATATTAATGAGTAGTCTCCTGTGAGGGAGCTTTAATATTTCTCACACTTGTCGCAATATCTTTATATTTCATTTTGTTAAATGGCTAAATAGGTGTTGGAGATCCTAATTAAAGACCTCCTGTAAGGGAGCTTTGGCATTTCTTCACCTAACTTAGTTTAGTTTGTCTCTAAAGCCATATATATTGGATGATCCTCAAAGTTTAATTACCCGAATTGATAGTAAATTAAACCCTAATTTTCATCCACATTTTAGACCCAACACCCCATTCATATCAGTAGCCTAGTCGATTCTTAGGAGCGCAGGATAGGGGTTTTTTTCATCCACAATTTCTATTACTTCAAAGTTAGCCAGCATGCTCACATCTTCAATATCCACCATCACCCCCTGTAGCCGCCCCATGGGGATGATCTTTTGTTGATTCACTATCCTTAGCTAAATCGGAGACCATTGTAGCGCGGGTCTCCCCATTCGTTCCCAAGTCTACTTTAGTAGGACGTTCGCATTTGACCCCAGGTCCAAAATAACCTGATCCATTTCATATTCTCCTATCTGTGCGGTCAGTCTCATCTCCCATCCTTTTATTGTTTTATGCTTGCCAATCTTTCATACTACGCGCAGCTCACCCAGAGTGTTTCTGACGCATCTATTTATGAGCTCTTGTAACCCCTTCATAGCCTTACTATTGCGCAGTAACTTCATGCAGGTCTCCGGGAAGGTTGTGAGCATGGAAGGGTCCATCTTCTGATCAGGCTTATCCCTGCTTCTCGAGGTGGAGGCCTTAGTGAAGATCTTCTTGTCTTCCATGAATATTTCACGCGCGTGCTCTAAATCAAACTCAACCTCCTTTGCCGGAGCCTTGCAAACCCATGTACTATCTTCAGGTTGTTTCCCTTTGTCATCTCCTATTGGGATTCCACTCTGGAGCACTATATTCATGTTTGGATCCTCTTCGCACAGCTCAAACCTCATCATCTGATGGTTTTGCGTTGGCGGAGGTGGTAGTGCCCCTTTGTCATGTATCCTTGCTATCAGTGTAGGGCAGTCTTCCATTTCATGATCAAACAATGTGCAATACTTGCATGATGGACGAGTTGGGTTAGTACAATCACGAGCATAGTGTCCTAGTCCTCCGCAATTGTAGTAGATCAACTGTCCTCGACCTCTGCCAGGTCCTCCTCCACCTCGGCCTCATCTGCGCCCCTGAAATCCTGTTCGCGCCATCCCTACTCTTTGGTCAAGCGGCCACGTTTCTGATTGAACCCTATAGGTGGGATTTCTATCCATCATCAATTCATAACTCCAACAATTATTCTCATCATGCCCTACTGACCTACAAAAGTTGTAGAATAGTTATTTCGGTGTCTGTACAAACTTTTGTAGTAAATGACAATTATTCATGGCATGTTTTCCTGCTACCTGAAATATAGCGCACCATAATGCAGGCCCTGCACTTGGTCCTGCTTGATCTTTTGGCCTTAAAGGCATCGGTCCTCCTCCTATAATGTAGTTCGCAAAGACCAAGCAATGGTCTTTGTCATGTCCCCGTCTCTTGCATTTCAGGCACCATACCTCTTCAAGCACCTTGGGTTGAACCATTCTGTCTTGCTTCAAAATTTGCATCTCAAGGCACATATTCTTCAACTGTGCATGGATCTGTTGAACCCCCAGATTTGGATCTTGCATCGGTGTTTCATGCAGTCTCATTGCAATCTCCAAGGCTTCCGCCTCAGTTGTTATCCTCTATTGTGACAGCGCAACCCTTAAGTGTGGCAATAGTGAGGCCACAAACCATTCGCAATGTTGTATGTTCATTAAATTCATGTTAGCTTCGTGGATTTTACATTTCAACCTCTAATCAAATCCCAAGGTGTCTCGCCTGGTTGCATCGTGATTTCCTTGAATCCCATGATCGACTGTGCGTCTAATTTAGGCCTACTGAATTGCCTATTCAGTGTTGTCTGGATGTCTACTACTCCAACATTCCAGTTATCATTAGAGTACTTGATACACCAGGTTAGCACGTGATCCTGTAGAGCACTAACCAATTTCGCCTTCTTTATGTTATTATCTGTAACACCCTGAGCTTCCCATATGGCTTTCACGAAGAACTAGATCTGGTTTAGTTCCTCATTCCCCAAGCCTTTGAACAAAGGCAACTTCACTGAATTTGCCATACTGAACTATGGTGGAGGTGGAGGTGGTACAGGTGAAGTTGCAGGTGATGTTGGCGAAGTTGGAGGTGGTGTGGGTGGAGGTGGTATTCGCGGGAATCCTTGTCTTATTAACTAAATAACACTTCGCGGAGAAACCTGTGCTATCCCTTCTTCATCACCTTGTGGAGGTGAAATCAATGGACTATATTCAGGACCCTTTTTTCCTTCATTCTTGTAATTTTTTTCGCTTTGCATAGCTCCGAAAATCAAGGTGGCTGCATAACCCATTTTTCTCACAATAGAATTCTAATCCAGGTATTCAAAGATTTCACGTAATTACCTCATGATCTTTTGAAAACTCATCGCTCTGCCTCACTGTAGATGACTAAGGTTTTGACTGTGAATTCAGTCACAAATCCTCCTATGACACGATCGAGCCAATGATTGATAACACATGCGATCTTGTCCTCAAATGCTTCCAATTTTTGTACTAGCTCCAAGGTCCACATAATAGGATCGTCAAGTTTCCACCTTCCTTGGCTGTCTACTAGCTTCGTGATACACTCGTATAGCTCAACCAGAAATAAGCAAAAAAGGATTTCATGGATCTCTGTATATAGGTATATCTTCAACCAATGTTCCTTTATCAATCACGGTTTTTGTTCTCCTGCGACGCGAATTCGTGGATCTTCCTATGCAACCAGTCTCCGATCTCTTTCTTAGTTGGATTCCAGTGATACGACATCAGACCTCTCTTATGCAGATTCTGGTCCCAACAACAGAACTATTTGTTGGCTTGAGGGGGCCTGACCCAGATTCAACGTTAATTAGCCAAACAAATTCCTACACTACTGGCCCTTTTGGCATCAGCCCGCAGAGCACAAATCGAAGTCTCACTCCTAGCAGTATGGGGGGATACTGGAACCAAGTTTTCGCACCCAGAGATGGTCGTGATGTCGGTTTATTCCCTTTATTCCTACCTTTGCCCAGGTCACTTCACTCTAGGGCTTGCTAGACGAGCCCTCTATTTCGCCCTTCAATACCTCCGCGAAAGGGTACGATTTCCCTTTGCGCAACCCTAACCTGCGGCTTAAGTACTTTCATGCTGCTATGGCAACGTCCTGTGCAGATTCCAAAACTAGTCTAAGTGTCTTACTCATCTCATTAGATAATCATGGTTAATATTGTGTAAACAAATATCCTTAATTGCATTCAGTTATCCAATGTAATTGCATTCATTCGCGCATCATATAAGCATTAAAAAGGGAATTCATACATAAAATGACAAGATGCATTAATTGGAAACAAGGACACAGACTTCCAAAATACTCTTCTTTATTGATAGTTCTAAGTAATTACAGACTCTATCGGCCCTGCGCACACAGCTGCAGGGGTCCACGCACTCAATTGCAGAGCCTCTACCTATGCTACGACCCAAAACTTAGACTTCTTACTTCAAAGCTATGACTCTCTTATCGTGCGTGTCTCTAAAACTACTTAGAGCTTAGCTCTTTTTATACAATCCCATGGTCTGCAGACCATGGGTAGATCTCTTACAGCTGAATCTACTTTACAAAACTAAGGGTAGACAACCCTTTATGACTCATGACACCTTCGCGCTCTGCAAACCCAAAATGCAAAGTCTTTACAAGTTTCTTACAAAATTTGACCAAAACATGGGCCCCAAAACTGTCCTTGGAGGATCTTGTTCCCAACAAGCATACTGTGAAGGGATGGATGCAGGCATTCAGAAGTTGTTGGAAGATTAGGAAGAGGAGGTAAAACAAGAAATTGGGACTGAGGAAGAGCTGCAATATTGGAGGACACTTGTTCCAGATCTAGGGAATACTCGAGGGAGAATCACATAGTTTAAACAAACACTTTACCTGTACTACTTAATGAAGAGTCTACTTGGTAAGGCGATGGAGCAAATTCTTATGGGGATGGCGGTGACAACCCAGTGACTTCCAAATTACAAGAAATACATGGAGAAAAATATTTTCCAGCTGCACAAACAGAACATCAGGATGGACAAGGTTGACCACCACATCCCTTGCATTCTGGAGCTATATGGTATGCCAATGGCTACTGTTGAATACCCTACTCCCATCGCATCTACCTCTGAGGAACTTAAGGACTAGACTCCCCCATGTATAATTTTGTTTAATGCGGTTAGATTTTAATTTTCATGTTGCATATGTTATTTTTATAGTTATGTAGTATCTAGACATGAGATAGAGACATATCTAGCCCATCTAGAAACACTGAAACAATTCTGTTTTTAGATGGCTTATAACGTTGACCGATGGCCAACAAACTTGGTTTCCCCTCGGGGCAAGTTGAGGCCACCCAGTTAATCTCTGTGGTGTAAACTTGCTTATTATATAATAGAAAATGGAATGGACCTGCCAAGCTTAACAGAAAAAAATATAGAACTTTGAATTGCTACCACATTTCATTTCGCATAATATCTTGCAACTGGTTCCTAGTAAATGAGTCTATCACCTCCATGCCACAGGTTTAAGCCCTTAGCATGCCTTAATCATTGTAAAGTGTGAAAACCTCACCTTTTTCATCATGACCCATCAGTAAAAGACAAATGGTTTTTGGCCATGGCTACATTGCCCTGCCCCATTTGTTCCTCATTGCAAAGTGTGGATTGATAATTCCACGTCAAATTTTCATTAAACAATAGATGTTTTTTTCTTGTTAGTGGGAACTTATATTGTTTGGTTGTTCATCTTGTCTAGAACTATTCTTTATATTATTTATATGTAGTTTATACTTAAGTAAACTACAATCAAATGAGATGTATGTAAAAATCCCACAATACCAAAGTTATCGTGTGTGGCAAAGAAGTTGCCATGGAGCAACGAGAGAAATGTTGAGTGTCGTAAGTTGAGCATTGAAGTATTGGAGCGTGAACTTTGTGCGAAAGAAGTTATGGTCAGAACCTGTACATGTGGGAATATTCCATATAGAATGGTTGTTTTATAGTGTGTGAAAGAACCCAGGGTAAGAATTTGTACATGTGGGAATGCTCCATGTAAGCTGGTTTTCTTTTATAGTGTGCATAGCTTTGCTTATGTGTACAGTCAAATCTCTACACAATTAAATCTCGACACAAGTCTAATTCAAGAAACACTAATCCTTACATGTATAGTGTAAATTGCTATGCAAAGTCAGCAAAGAGAACCAAGGTTTTGTCATATTTTTAAAATTATTTAATGAAACCAATACATAAATATCACACGCTAAATGTTCACTGCAAATTTAGAAATTAAAAGTGAATAAAAAGGCAAAGAATGATCATAAAAAATTAATCACACAATTCTCTTGTACACACATATAGCTGCATTAAGGTCAATATAAGCGGATTTTGATGATCTATAATTGTGACACACTTTCTCCAGATGTTGTCGACATCGCAGGACAAGGGTAGCTCACCAAATGTAATATTACTTCTTTTTACGCTTTGTATGACACTCTAAATACTATTGTGGAATGTTGTTGTGGCAATACTAGAATGTCTTTCCAATGACACAATTAGACATACAAGTTTCACATCAAGAGGAGGAATATCTACTTACAACACTTGAGACTCAACTGCACCCTTCATTTGTTATTGCAATGATGGACCCCAGACCAACAAGTTCCCCCGCCATGATACTCTTTGATTTATATTTATGCCAATGTGTCTTTGAATGATTTGGTTAAACTGAAGTGCAATTAAATAGAATGACCTAAAACCCATTGTCATTTCTACTTTTAAACCAAGAAATAAGCCTAAGCTTGGTGTTGTATGAGGTAAAATATTCTGGGTATTGATGGTTTTATTGTTTACTAAATCGTTTAAACAACTCCAAGTATATTTGTTGAAGTGAGTGTGTTGATAGCAACAACAATATTATGAGGGGAGTTCTAAGGAAGAAAGAAGTGTGGATGTGTGTGAGTGTGGAGGTTTATGTTTTTTCATTCCATATATTATTTTTCTATATCAAAGCAAGACAACTCACCTTCAATTTAATTGTAACAATAATTATTTAATAATGTTAAATCTAGTGATTGTTATATATAACATACTTTTTATTATGTTTCTTTCTCTTGAAATTTGGGACCCGCATTAGTTAATAATAGTTTCTGATGTCAATGACCGTCTGAAAGGAGTATTGAGTGTGAAGGTAGTTTTGTAGAGGAAGTTGTGCCAAGGTAGTTGTGTGGGTGTGGTTGTGTAGAGGAAGCATGTGTGGAGAAAAAATGCTTCACTATGCAGAAAGCTTTGTGTGAGGAGAATCAATTAATTAACGATAAATGCAGGGACTATGCTGCATCACAACTATTATTCTTGTTTTTTAATGAAAGTTTATGGCTTGAAAAATTGACACAATTTCTCAAATTGAATTTTTTATGCTCATCTCTACTCATCAATATACATTCTTTGCAAACAAAACTTTTCAAAAGTGCACCTTTACTCAAATTATTTCAATATACTAAAATGCCCATTTAACTAATTAATACACTCAAAATAATTTTTTTTTTAAATAACAAAAGATCATGATAGTCCAAGTTCAAGCAAATTGAGGCATGGAAATGATTTGAATATACTCATATGAGCATGCACACTGATGATTTGTGATTATAAAGTAGAAAAGGTTCAAATGGCACAATAATTACTTATTCAATGAAACAAGTTTATGTGACGCAACAACCCCATTGCTAAAATCATACAATAACTCTCTAATGATTTTGTTAGGAAAACTTTAAATCATCAGTAACTTAATTTATAAATATAAACAAAAAAAATTAGTTTAACCCCGTTACTAAAATCATATAATAATTCTCTAATGATTTTGTTATAAAACTTTAAATCATCCATACTTTAATCTATAAATATAAACCAAAAAATTAATTTAAAAAAATACAAATAACAAAAAAGATAAATTATCAAACCATAGTTCTAAATCAAACAAACAAAATAAAATGTAGACGCATACAATTTGCAAAATTTATATAAACTCCCAAACAAAAATAAAATAAAGAAAGAAATTAGTTTCAATAGTGTAAAAACTAAAAATAATTCTTTTTCAACCTATTAAGGCTCTACCTTATCTTACTAGTCTTACTATTGATATACTCAACCATACGAAAGACACAACAAACTCAGTAAAACTTAAAGAATATAACACACTAAATTCCTTTGATGCACTCAAAATTCCCTTTCCAAACATGAAAATAATTAAAAATAATTATTTTTCAACGTATTAAGGCTCTACCTTATCTTATTAGTCTTACTATTGATATACTCAACCATAAGAAAGACACAACAAACTCAATAAAACTTGAAGAATATAACACACTAAATTACTTTGATGCACTCAAAATTCCCTTTCCAAACCAGTTTTCCACGTACAAATACATATGATATGAATTGAAATATAATACAAAGTATGATCTCTACCATTAAAAGACTACTCTTATTACATTCTTTTATCAATTATTTAACATCTACAAATATAATCCACTATGTTAATATCACTAACTTATTTTCATTTCAAATATAAACAAATTAGTGATTTCTTTACAACTTTGGAATCTTATCGAAGAAAAATTATTTTAGTATATACAATCATGGCCTAGGAGGTATCAATATGTTTTAAAAAACTTAGGAAGGATTGAATTTACATGCAACATTGTTGTAAGGTAAATAACAACAAAAGCAATAGCTATAATACAACAGAGTCTCTACCTTTACCGTTAATTAAATAATTAAGGTAGTGTGGGTTTTGCGTTTTGTCATTATTTTTATCTCCGCATAACATCCGCACTTTGTACAATGAAAGTCATCTCTACACAACCTCCTCTGCACAAACTTTCCATGCACATCCTCCTTCGCACACGTTTCCATGCACAACCTCCTTTGAACATGCTTCTTCCGCACTCTTCCTCGGCATTCTGCATAGCTAGAGCGACCCAAAAACAAGTGCGGAAGTCCAAATAGAAATAATGGACTATATGTGGTCTTGTAAACTTAATGATTTATTTTTCAAATTTATAGTTTTTAAAACCTTTGGCAATTTTCTAGAATCATGCGCTTTTCACTCATTTCCTTGACACTCGTAAAAAAACATTAACACTTGTAAAAGAACATTTCTTGTGGTTTATAATTTGTGTAATAGTCATTTATTATTATAAAATTTAAATTTTATCATCCCACGGAGGATGGAATTTGGCGGGCATTTTCCCTGTCATAAGGCTTTTTGCATGTATTTGATGGATGGAATTTGTCATTGCCCGTTTTGAGTGACGTGCCTGGAAGAGTGAAAGACGGAATTTTGAAGTTTGGAACTTTTTCCAAAAAGTTTTTACGCACCAAACGTTCTCACGCGGCAAGTTTTTTCATATAGCAAGGTATTTTTTGGGCAAGTTTTTTTAATTGAAAATATGCTAAATTTTAATCAGCATTGATATAGTTACAACTTACAAGTTACGTCTCTTTGTTTTTCATACAGAAGGGTATTTTTTGGGCAAGTTTTTTTAATTGAAAATATCCTAAATGCTAACGGTAACCTTCACAATTGAGTTTTTTCAAATTCTGGTTTTTTTCTTACGATAAATATATGAAAATTTTCAACATAATTATTTATTGAATGGTAATTTTTTAATCAAAACTTTATTAGTGAAGGGTTAATTTATTATGAGAACATCACTCTTGAAGGGCAAAATTTTTAATATAACGTTTCTTGACGGGAAGCATAAAGACCCAAAACGTAAAAAAAAAACTGTATGACGGATAAAGAGAAATCCAAATTCCTACCCTGATCCCACGGAAACAATATTAGCCTTGTGTGGAGCTTTCTTGTGTTCATTGTACGGAGGTTACACACAATGTGATGAACTTCCGAAAAATGAATATAAATTGGATATATTAATTAACTTATTAATAATCAATTCGAAGAACTTTGACATATGGAGATAACCCCTTTTTCCTTTATGCTCCTCCTGGGATAGTCTTGGCGTATGTCCATGGGGCCGACTTACTATCCTCTTCCATGACACATTCAATTTTTGTTAGAAATTCTAGTTATTGGGTTGTCAGTGTTCTTGTAATTTTACACGCAAGTTTCAGCTAACTTTGTTTCAGCTATTGTTTCCTTTCTGGCCATGCTTTCTATGCATGGACTATGTCATTCTTGCAATCGTACAAATTATTTTCTTTGATATCTCAAAATTAAATACCCAGTAAGGTATTGTCTTATGGAAAGCTTTGTACACGATGTAGGTGATGCGCTTAGAGTGAAAGTGATATAAGGGTTTGTAATTGCAACCGGGACAACCCCATTAGTTTTGTTGGCCATTATATCAGAGTAGGGAAGGCTATGGTTTCACCCTTTGACCAAGAAAACCTATCTGATCAGTTCATATGTGTTATAAATTTTTGTTTGATCATGTATAAAGTTATTGAATATTTTGGATTTGATCACACTGGCATCCCTTCACTCGTTTGAATTTGAAATCCACCTTCCACAGTTTTATGGGTTGATGGGTTACTGCAACGACTCTTTCCACTTTTTCCACTTATATAAATTATGGTTGGTATGGAATTCTTAAGCCTTTCCCTAGGAGGAGTATTTTGTAAAATTCAAAGTATAGGGTTCATGTACATATATAGCTTGTTGGGATAAAATATATCCTACTGTCAATCATCAATTATTTGTTTAAATGCATTGGAAGATAGAGTTTACCTAGATAGTAAGATATTCTAGATTTCTCATAAAGATGGTAAAAATGCTGCAACAATATCGATAGCTAGTTATTTACTAATGAAGATACTTGCACCTAACGTTTTGCAGGAATTATGGGAATAAATTTCAATTCCTATAGAGATACTTTTTTAGTGATTCAATCATGCAAAATATGCTTCATTAATCATAATGTCATGTAGCTATTTAGTCTCCAATATTGTGGCGAAAGTTTTGAAGTTTGTCCATTAGATCCTTTTCAATGGTCTATGTAAGGGAGTGTTGTCATTGCAACAAATACCCTCCAAAATTTTGCGTA
Organism: Pinus taeda; assembly: GCA_000404065.3. Lineage (NCBI taxonomy): Eukaryota > Viridiplantae > Streptophyta > Pinopsida > Pinales > Pinaceae > Pinus > Pinus taeda. The sequence goes on from APFE031407166.1 coordinate 20,491, forward strand.
CACTCAAATTTTGGAGCCTACTGTAGATCTTGTGATCGGTCATTCTGTAGTCACTTCTTGGTCAAATGATGCTTTTTTGAGATCCCTTCTTGGACTGGAAGTTTTGAAGTCACTTGCTCAGGCATGCTTAGTCTGTAACCAATGCATCAGTGCATTATTTTACACAAACTTAAACAAGCATATCATGTTCCATCAAGACTATGCCTATGTAATGTCTAATCCATGTGCTCAGCCTTTGCACACTAACAACGACAGTTTCTCACATTCTGGCTGCATTTGTACTCCGTTTCGGTGAGTTTTGCAAATTGTCGCTCCCTCATACCTTTGTTTTTGCGAGCATCATTTTCATGTTTTTGGTTGTCACTTTCACTTTATTTCACTTTAATTAGTGGCATTTTCATGTTATCTTTTCTCTGGCATGTGTTACTTTCACCGTTGACTCACATATCGCAGGAGTTGTTTGTACTTTACCAATTGTCGTCTTGTTGCATGTTAGATGTCCCATAATGTAGGTATACTTGTTATGGTGGTTTAAATGGGTTATATTTGTGTGAATGAGTTGGTATAACCATGTAAACAAAAGTCACACTCATTCCCAAAGTTTTAAGCATTGTTGCATAAGATTCGCCACGGTTGTCGCAAAGTGTACCTTTAGTGTCACAGTTGTCATAAAGTTTTCGCATTAGGGAAATATATTGTTAGTGTGTTCCATATGATCTATGTTGTTGTGTCTTCAAATTGTATCAAGTGTGTGATCACATTCAAGTCATATCACTGTTTCACAACAGTCTTTTCGGTCCCACACTTAGCCAAATTTCAAAAAAAATTCCTTGCATGCTAACCTCATCCAGCACTCCTGAACTGTGCATTATGCATTCTCAACCCTCAAGAAGTAACATTGTCTCTTGACAATACACAATGCATAGTCTCTTCCTCACAAAACTGTGCATTTTGCAACCTCAGTGCTCAAGCCGAGAATTTCACATTTCGCAATCTCAATGCTCAAGCACAGAACTGTGAATTTCACAACCTCAGTGCTCAAGCCCATAACTGCACAATCATGCCTTTTAGCTATGCCTAAATTGTGAATTATATAGTCTCTAGCCTCAAGTTTATCCTTGAGCTCTTGAATTTTGCAACTGAGTAATGTCCTAGTCCCCCTTGTCTCCTGGAACTGCACAATGTGCTATCCCAATGCTCATCCCGTCAACCTATCACACTAATCTCTATAATTTTGTAGTTTTCTCCCTCAATCCAGCCTGAACTACGCAATGTGTAGTCTCAAGGGTCAAGGCTACATTAACTATTTGAATTTCCTATTTTTGCAGTCACGAGCCCCTTTCCCAACTTTCCATTCGGTTTCAGCTCAGTTAATGGATCAATACGAACAATCTTAAACTAGGGGTTTTTTGGGTTGATGTCATCTCGTCATGAGTGAATTTCATAAATAAGTACCTTATCATGCCATGGCAAGATAATGAAGAGGCATATGGAGAAGGAGGACATGTTAGAAGACACATATGGAGCTGAAGAGATAACATGATCATCCGACAAGAAGATGAAGGAACAACAAACTATAACAAAATATGAAGATCAAGATCACATGGAAAACTCCTCATCTTCAAGTTATAAGGAGGAAGAAGAAGAACATGTACCATATTTTCAAGAAGAAACAAATAAAAAATAAGCAACAATGACAACTTGGCACTGTCACATCATCATGCAATCCATGTCATCACTGTCATGTCATGTCCTGTCACAAGTCATCATATGCCACATAGTTGGTCGCACAAGGATTCACAAGTCATCTTCGCTCAAATAAATGGTCGCACAAGCCTTCACATCTTGTTTCTTCATAACAAGGTTATTATTTCAGGCTCTTCCACGAAATTATGGTAATATCCTTAGTATTGTCATCCTAATCAATGTGTTCCTAAATCGAACTATTCAACTGTCGGTACAATGATATTAGAACTCTTTATATTCTTACTATAAGTCATAGCCCTAGATAACTTATCTTCTCTTTTTTATCACAAGCTTCTCTAGATTTTTTGTCAAACTTCAATTAATATTGTATCCATCCAAGATCCTATAGCTCTGTTGTAGTTGCTACAACCACCCTCCAAATTTATTCCCATGCTTTTATTTTGGAACCCCCCTTCTGTCCACAGGAGCTTATATTTCATTGTCATCAAGTATTCATGCTATGATAAAGAATTATCTTTCCATGCTTTTCTTGTGATGTATTGATCTTGATCTGAAATTTTGCAATCACAAGCAAGCTTTTGACTTGATCTTGCAGCGTTGTTGGGTTTGCCTCCATAAACTTCACAATCTTGGAAGGCATGTTGGAATCGAGATTGTCATTGCACCAAAAGTTGCAGGCGTTAGTAAACAAACACATCACTAGAGTTAATGAATCCACGAGAGGTGGTTAAGCACATGTCATGAAACACATAGGGAGCATTGGTTTATCCAATGTACAACCCCCCCCCCTAACGTGAGCCAAGTGTGATTCAAACTTGAGAGATTTTTCTTTGATACCACTTGTTGGAGTCATGATTTTTGTTACACCAAAACCTGTAGGTGTTAGTAAACAGACGCATTGCCAAAGTTAACAAATCCACAAGAGGTGATTAAGCACATGTCATGAAACACACAAGGATCGTTAGTTTATCTAATGTCCAACAGGGCAGGCCAACCTTGATGATCTAAACTACACAATCCAGAATGGCAATTCTTCCTTGAGCTCAGAAATTGTGTAATCCTGGATGGCATCCTAGCCTTAAGCCTAGAAAATGTGCAAAGCATCCTTTCTCTAAAAAACTACACAATGCACTAAGTCAAGAAGTTTCCCAGTGGTTGGGAAGTACACAATATTCCTTTTTAGTGTGGTGGTAAGTTTTCCTAAAAAGGAAAAAAAATAAAAAAATTAAGAAAAGAAAAAGGAAATCCCTAAAAATATGGAGTGGATAATTAGTTTCCCAAAGGATGACACACGTTGTTACTTTTTGGATTCCGCCAAGTGTCACTTTTTCATGATTGTAGGCATGTGCATCATAAACCCTAATTAGTATAAATATATATAATGGATGCCCCTAGATCTCACTTTTATATTCGATATTGGAGCTCTAGCCTTCCCAAGGAGATCAAGGAGCCTTTGCTGGATTTTGTGGTTCTTTTATGGGTCAGTTTTTCTTTTGTTTTCTTTTTTCGCCTTTTAAGTTTTTTTTTGTCGTTTCACTTTTTTGAGTGTTATTTTTCTTGTTTCTTTTCATGGTTCTATTGTAGCGGGTACAACCACCCTCTAAAATTTTGGCCTGCACCAATTTTGGAGCTTCCTTGGAGAGTTTCACTTTATGACTGTACACACTCGGGTTCACTCCGTGAGCTCGTGTGAGTCTTTACATCCACCTTGCTTCTTCATTTAATTCAAGTTTCTGTATGTTGGCGTCTAAGTCATGTTTGCGACCATGTTTTGGTTATGCTCAAAGTCTTTGCTTCGTATGTGCTTTTTGTGTTTGTTATGAAAACATCTATCGCACTCACACATGGAGTCACATTCACTATTGTGCAAGTGTCATCTCGATCAATCAATAGTCAATCACAAGTGTGGTGCTTGTCGCTTGCACCGCCGATCAGTCATGTTGAACATGTGTGTCTGGATGGTTTGGGTCATTTCATCATCCAGTCATGTGAGTGTGTGTTCGTATGATCACCTATGAATCTTTCGATTTTCACACACTTAGTCATTTTTGTTGAAGTTCTGACGATCAGACTCCCCTCTAATAGCCGGACCATCACCCCACTTTTGACTCAATCGACTATCCACCAGAACATCACAACAGCACCAAGCTAGTCTTTTCAATCTATGCTACCCACAAGCATTTCAATCAACCCTCATGCTAGCCACTCGGACAGTCAGACCCGGTAGTCACCCCAGGACTGACTCCCCTAAAAAGTTGTGTAGAGGCCACTGACCTTACTTTCTCAGCTGACTGAGGAAACTACGCAGACAATCCAGACATAAACCAAGTCCCTATCCCTGTCTCCCTGAGAGAATTGTGCAGTTTTCCCAGTCAGTCAACCAAATGTTCATCTCAGAAATTGCGCAATGTTCATGAGAAGGCCTTCCACTACCCATCAATAAGCTCAGCTAAAAAATTGCACAAAGATGATCATCAGGCCAGCCTCCTAGCCTCAGTGCGGTTTCCCTTGTTAGTAGCCCCTAGCAACAGATTGCTAGTTCCCTCCAAGGATTGCGTAGTTTCTACTGCCAATGTCTCCAACAGCCAACTGGAAGTTCCCTTTGGGAAATGCATAGTTTTGGCTGGCAGTGACCCCAGTAGCCAGCTACCAGTTCCCTCTGGGAATTGCAAAATTTTTTTTGCTAGTCTCCCTGGTAGTTCCCTAAAAAAATTGTGCAATCCCTGCCTGCTGACCCTTCATGTAGCCTAGCTTCTCCTCTGGAAAATTGCACAAATCTAGCTGTCCAGCCCTACTACCCATTCATTCCAAAAAATGCACAAAGCATGTTTGCCTTTACTCCCTGCAACCCGGATTGTCCCTCAAAAAATTTGTGCAATTTTGTCTCCCAACTCAGATTGCCCGTCTTCATCACTCAATGACTCTTATGCAATTTTCATTAGCAGTGACCAGAGCCATCATCCCACTTCACAACCTTGCTACCTCTCCTAGTTACCTGCATCTGAAATGATCATGTGTCATGGTAGACTAGGAGGTTTTGGATTTGATTTCGTCTCGTCATGAGTGGTTGTAGCTATAGGTACACCAATAAACATGGCAAGACGATGAACAAGATGAACAAAGGGAGCACATGTAGAAGGACAGGTTCACCAATGGATGAATGAACAATGCATGCGAAACGAACAAATGTGACGAACATGCACCTTCGCGAATAGATGAGCCCATCAAGCCTTCCAACATGCAAGCAAGGAGCAACATGCTAAAGCTTCATCAAGTGAACCAAGGACCATTGAAGACTCTGCGCACTCCACCATGCGTAGGTGAAGCAGTGATACACCATAAAGACACCCATCACCCAACATCACTGAAACTCGACATGCACTTCAACAACATCATGAATGTACCAGCATTGTCATGTCGAGTCATGTCGCCCACATCTCTACTATTGGCTTGTTTTCAATCAATGTGATGTAACATGGAAGTCCAAGAGACCTACTTATTGAACAAAGAGTCATGTAAGTCCAAAAGTCATGGAAGTCCAATGGTCATGAGGGTAGTCAAATAGCCATAAGGGTCAATTTCACCCTTGGCTATAAATACTCCCTCATTTGTACATCAAATTGACTTTTTCACCTCAGATCCTCCCACATAGCCAAGAGAGTCAGTAATCCTTTCTTTGAGGAGTAAGCAGTGGCTCTGATGACCCGCACTCAGGGTTAGTGATGTATGGTGTAACGATGTGTATTGGAACTTTCACTTAATTCAAAAGCCTGCTAACAAGCCAACATGTTTTCACACATGTATTGTATCTGTTGTAAGACTCATCTTTAACACTTGTAATGCATGTTGCTTTAACCTATGTTTTACATCTGAACTATTTCATTTGTTGTAATGCATAATCTATTAATGGAAATGTGTTGTATATGATGTTAACGTCGTCTCGCCCGTGTAGACTACTCTCCCAGACATTAGACAAACCTTTCACATTAACCTTGTTGTAACAACCATTGCACTCATTCAGAATGATCCATTGAGTGATGCATGTGTTATCTTACCTTGTATGTTGTGATTGTCGCATCCTTGTGGACTGCTCCTTCGTAACCTGTGCATGTCCAGTTGTGTTGTGTGTTCCTAGCTGAGTTGGGACTGCATCCCATCCAACCTGGAACTCACTTTCAACATCCCCCCCTTTACAGTGAAAAATCCATTGACACGAGTACACTTACACTCACCAGGAACGCGAAACTCACTTCTCGAAGACAAAGAAGACCACTCTCCTCTGCTGACAAGCAAGATTTGAGGAAAATCCTTAAGACAATGACAACCAATCCATCATACGAGATGGGACTCCCACACTAGACGATGTGAGGTCTAGTTGGGACTTCATACCAGGGTGATCCACAGAATGTTTTTGGGTCTAGCACCATCAACATTTTTGGCACTAGAAGGAGGGAAGCCAGTTGTACGTAGCTGAAATTTCCCTCACACTCATTCATCAACCATCTGATCAAGGCAGTAACTCGCACTCCCTCTCACCTACATGTGACTTTGCAGTTGGTTACTCATCACCTCCCAGAATTGAACACGAGATTTCATATCAACACCTTCGCTCTGTCCGTGCCATCACTCGCCAGTTTATCAAAGTAGTTGGACTGATCCGAGGCATACAACATCTTCCACACACATCAAGGAACCCAAAGTCCACTCCCACGGGAGTTATTGTATCATCAATGGAGGAAGTAGTCCTTACCATGCTTGAAGGTATAGAAGAAGTTATTGAAGACAGAGAGGAACCTCCAATCTTCCTTGAAGACAAACAAGGCACCCTTGTGATCTTGGGATCGAACTCCAGTATATGAGGCAGAGGGGAAGGCAGTAGAGGAGGTGGAGGTGAAGACGAATTGACCAACTCAAATCCAGAACCATCAGAAACTGAAGGAGAGGAAGAAGATGAAGAGATGGTTGACCCAAATCATGAATGGATGACTCAAGGACCATTGGCTCTCCTGACTATTCTGCACAAGATGTCAAAGCAAGCGGAGAGAATGAACATCAAATTCAACCCTGATAGCACGGTGAAGGAAGAAGACCACATAGACAACTTCTACCTACAACTACAGACCCTTGAGTTACGTTATGATGACATAGCATGTAGATTGTTCCCATGTACCTTGGATAGCCACGTAGCTACTTGGTATCATAGCCTTCCACCCAACTCCATACAGAACTGGGGTTGTTTCAAATGTATTTTCCTTGAAAAGTTTACTGATGACAAGACCCCAGCCATGCTACTCAAATAATTGGGAAGCGTCAAGATGGAGGGAAAAGAGAAAGTGAGACTTCAATCAAAGGTTTATGTGTATTTAGAACAAGTTTGTTGCAGAAACTAAATGTCATGACTCCATCACTGTTGACTATTACATGTCTGCACTGCCAACCACCATTGCGCAGCTTATCAAGTGAGTTACGAAGCTAACACTTTTAAAAAGCTACAAAGAGGCTATTGCTATTGAAGAGGACCTGTGTGCAATCGGAGTCATCAAGGATGACGAATCAATGAAAGACTCTAAGGAGGCAAGCAGAAGCCCCCAAGCAACGACAAGCAAAGGTAGAGACAAGGAAGCAACTGATATTGGAACCATCACTTGCCTTCTCAAGAACTTGACCACCGAAATGTTTGAACTCAAGCAATGGAAAATAGACACATTTGCAAGCAGTCATATGCCCAAACAGAGACAAGAAAACAACTCATCAACTGACTCATCAAGAAAAAACCATTTTGCTTCCAAATTTGCATAGAAGCCTGTGTTCCAACTCGATTAGTGCATTGATCCTAAGTTTTGTTCCATGCATGAAGAGTTCCACCCTGAGAAATATTGTTTGAATTGGAAGTGAGTTGTTAGCTCTGTCTCTAGTCATACACTCAATGTGGAAGATGATATGCAGGAGCAACTAGAAGACACTGACAATGATGAAAAGGTTGCACTTGATGAAAGTGCCAAGTTTTGGGCATGTGGTGAAAGAATATTAGTGCTTGCAAGTAATCTTGAAGATAAACATCGAGAAGTAGCCCCAAAAGAAAAATGATCGTTACCATCTTAGGAGTAAAGGGGCTTCCCCTACACTTGAGGAAATGTAAGAAAAGGTGAGAAAGTTGATAAAGAAGGTCGATCCACTGGCCGTCTCAAAGCAACAAACACAAAGAAATTCTGGGAAGACAATGATGGATAAGAGTACATCCATGAGAAGAAAGTTGCAAAACACTCCTTCGAACAACACGAACATCCGTTCCACCCCAGACACCTCGGTGAGTCTACCACCTTTGGACTAAAACATAGTTGATGACATGAAGAAAACTTGAGTGAACATTAGTTTGTTCGAGCTAGCCAAAGTCCAAAGTCAATGATATATCCTTCTGTGTGCGTTGGAACATACAACAACATACAATGCAACCTCTACTAGCAAGGGAGTAGGCACACCTCCCAGATCACTCTCCATTTTGTTCAATACACTCTGGATGAAAGAAGAAAACTCAGGTTGCCCCCCATTCATGCTTTCATTTGAAATTTTCAACTACAATGTTGATAACTACTTGGTCGATTCTAAAGCGGCAACCAATGTCATGTCGCTTTCCATTGCTAAGAAGATCACTGCACGATGGAGCGAAACATCTGCGAGAATCATCCAACTTGATAAAACATCAGTACCAGCCATTGGTGAACTGTGAGACATGATCATCTGACTATCTCATGATGGTCGAGTCCACCAATGCATCAACATAATTGTTGTGGACATACCGAAAGCATATGGCCTGCTACTCAGCAGAGATTGGTTTAGCAAGCTAGACAGATATTTCACTACAAACTGGTCTCACATGTGGCTCCCATACAAGGGAAAATGCAACCAAATCCGGGTGTTATCCGAGAGGTATATGAAACACAATGTCACTCCCCTTAGTGGCGAGAACGAACCGTTGGCCTTCGCAGAACTCATGTTTGGCAACTGCCTCTCGGAGACAACATTCGAGTGTTATCCTGCACAGCCAACTCCAACCTCATCAGACACGCAGTTATGACTCCTTCCTTTCCCAACTAATGGTAATGAATCTTGTATAGTTTATTTTTCCGATAGTAGCAGTAGTAGTATCAACGGTAGTAACAGTAGTACTAGCACGCCAAACAATCCATGTACAAATTGGGAACACATGATGGCTCTAGGATCAAGTGTATCTCAGTTATCTGAAACAATGGAAAATGCATTATTTTTAGCTTTTTGAAGTTCGAATGCACAAACAACGATGTTGAGGATGAAGCTATCATGTTGAACACATGAAGGACCACTGCTACGAATGAACAAAGCATCTTGGGAACCTATCATGATCTGAAGATGGCCAATCTTGGTGCAAGATACACACAGCAATAGCAATAAATTGTTGACCACTTGACCAAATAGTACCGGGATGGGTCTGCATGGGTAGATGATGACCTGAGTACACACTACACGTGAACAATCCAACATGAGATTCCAAGTAAAGGAGCAGACAAGCCATCATAGAAAAGACTAGGTAACACATACATGTTGATTGCACTCCTTTTACAAAAAAAATTGACTAACATTTTAAGTGATTGGACTACTTGCAAAGTTCGTCCTCATACTTGGTTTTCTAATTTAAATCCCACACGTAAGAAATTTGGGAAAATCCGCTTATGCATTGACTTCAGAAACTTGAACACTTCCTGGAATAAAAATAACTACCTCGTGCCATCAATCGAGCCCATGTTGCATGCAATACCTGAAACAATGTTGTTGTATTCACCTGAAGGTCTTCTGGAATTCCTCCAGGTTCTGGTAGTGGAGCTCGGTGGACTAGCACTGGTCTAAGAGAAGCTTGTCCCACACATGTATCATGTGCAATCACTAGGCAGGAGGATTGACAACCTTCCTGCCAACGACCAAGATCCAAAACATTATTTTCAGTAGATCGGGTCGCGTCTGTGCCATGTACATAGTCTACTTGCTACTTGTTGTTTCATTTGGTTTTTTTTCTTATTACCTTTTTTTTTGCTTTGTTTGATTCTGCTTACTATTTTTGTTCGCCTGCGTTTTTTTTGTTTGATATATTACTATTTTTCTTTTTCTGGAAATAAGTGCTTCCAACTACTACGTTCTGACTTTTGAATAGAGTATGTAGCTGAAATTTGAAGAGAATTGTGACACTGCAAAACTTGGCCAGTCTTGTGTCTGTATTCTCTGTGCTTGGTTATAACCTTCAGCCGATGAAGTCTTAACGGAAAATACGAATCATCTGTAAGGGAATTTTTGGTCCAACCATGAACCTGTGTCCACTGGGAAGCCCCATGCCTATACTCAGCCTTCTTCTCTATGTGTTCAAGCTCTTCCAACTAGTAGAAATAGAGAAGGGGAAAATCTAAATGATCAAACCTATGTCAGAGGCCTTACATGCTTCTCTCAAGGAACAACTTTTCTTCTCTCAATAAGGCGGGATCCCTCTTCTGCCCCAAAAATTAATAAGTACCTATTCACAGTCCTCTTGAAAAATAAAAAGGTGAAAGAAGAGAAAGGATTCCTATGCAGAGAGGTGAAGCATGCAACTCCACTGAGGTATAGACCAAGCTTGCTGGAATTGGAGAAATGTGTGTGTTGCTGTGTGACTCCACCAGGGTACTCTCCAAGCTTTCAGGTAGTGGAGAAACACTAGAGATGAAAACTTATACTTTGAAAATCTTCAACTCACGAGCTAAACTACCCTTCCCAAATTCAAAACATTGACATCTAAGCTGAAATTTTGACTGTGCTTGATTGAGTTGGCAAAGGGTGAACCATGTATGTCTGTGGGGTAAGTGGGGGAAACTGAAGTAACCCACACAACAATTCAATAATCCCCGAAAGGCCAAGGCCTTGTGCTAGCAATGAACCGAAATAGAGAAGCTGGATTTCTACCAGTGTGTTGCCAAGTGTTGCAGTGACTACAACCACTCTCCAAAATTTTGGCCTACACCAATTTCAGAGCCTCCCTTGAGAGTTCCATTTGATGACTACACAGACTCGAGTTCACTCTATGAGCTCGTGTGAGTCTTTACATCCACCTTGCTTCTTCATTTCATTCAAGTTTCTACATGCTGGTGTTTATGTCATGTTTGTGACCATGTTCTGGTTATGCTCAAAGTCTTCGCTTCATATGTGTTTGTTCTGTTCACTATGTAAACATCGGTCAAACTCACACACAGAGTCACATTCATTGTCGTGCAAGCATCGTCTCGATCAATGAACAACCAATCATAAGTTTCGCGCTTGTCTCTTGCACCGTCGGTGAGTCATGTTGAACATGTGTGTCTGGATGGTTTGGGTCATTTCATCATTGGGTCATGTGAGTGTGTGTTCGTATGGTCACCTATGCATCTTTCGATCGTTCACACACTTATTCATTTTTTCTGAAGTTTTGATGAACGGACTCCCCTCTGATAGTCGGACCATCACCCCGCTTTTGACTTGATTGATTGTCAACCAGAACAACGCAGAAGCACCAAGCTAGTCTTTCCAAGTTGCGTTGCCCACAAGAATTTCAATCAACCCTCGTGCTGGTCACCTGGACAGTCGAACCCGACAGTCACCCCGGGACTGACTCCACTCAAACATTTCACAGAGGCCACTGGCCTTACTTGTTCAGTTGACTGAGGAAACTGCATAGACATGCCGAACAAACACCAAGTGCACGTCCCAAGCTCCCTTAGAAAATTGCACAGTTTTCCTAGTCAATCATCCCAACAGACGACCGACTGTTCATCTTAGGAATTGTGTATTGTTCATGAGAAGACCTTCTGCTACCCATCTGTTAGCTTAGCTCAAAAATTATGCAGAGACGATCAGCAAGCCGACCTCCCGCCTCAGTGTAGTTTCCCTTACCAGCAGCACCTAGTGGAAGACTGCCAGTTCCCTCCAAGAATTGCGCAGTTTCTACTGCTAGTGTCTCCAACAACCAAATGGTAGTTCCCTATGGGAATTGCGTAGTTTTTTCTGGCGGTGACCTGAGTAGCTAGCTTCTATTTCCCTCAGGGAATTATGCAGTTTTGGCTGCCAGTCTCCCGAGAAGTTCCCCAAAAAACCTACGCAATCCCTGTCTGCTGACCCTTCATGCAACTTGACCCGCTCCTCTGGAAAATTTTGCAAATATGGCTGTCTAGCCTCGCTACCCATTCATTCTGAAAAATGCACAGAGAATGCTTGCATTGAATTCCTACAGACTAGACTGTCCCTCCAAAAATTTGCACAATTTTGTCTCCCAGTCGAGCCAGACCTCGCAGATAGTCACTGTCAGCTCATATTGCTCGTCTTCGTCACTCAATGACTCTTGTGCATTTTTCATCAGCAGTGCCCAATGCCATCATCCTGCTTCACAACCTTAATGCCTCTCTTGGTCACCTACATCCAAAATGATCATGTGCCATGGTAGACTAGGAGGTTTTGGATTTGATGTTATCTTGTCATGAGCGACTGCATGTATAGGTACACCAATAAACATGGAAAGACGATGAACGGGATGAATGAAGGGAGCACATGTAGAAGGATAGGTTCACCAACGGACAAATGAATGATGCGTGCGAAATGGACGAACGCGACGAACATGCACCCTCGCGAACATATGAGCCCGTCAAGCCTTCCAACATGCAAGCAAGGAACAACATGTTAAAGCTTCATCAAGTGAACCAAGGACCATCGAAGACTCCACTCACTCAGCCATGAGGAGGTGAAGCGGTGATACACCATTAAGACACCCATCACCCAGTAGCACTGAAGCTCGCATGCACTTCAACAATAGCACGAATGTACCAACATTGTCATGTCGATTCATGTCATGAGTCATGTCGCACACATCTCTACTATGGGCTTGTTGTCAATCAATGTGATGTAACGTGGAAGTGCAAGAGACCCACTTTTTGAACAAAGAGTCATGTAAGTTCAAAAGTCATGGAAGTCAAATGGTCATGAGGGTCGTCGAACAACCATAAGGGTCATTTTCACCCTTGGCTATAAATACCCCCTCATTTGTACATAGAAGGGACATTTTCACCTCAGATCCTCCCAAATAGCCAAGAGAGTCTGTAATATTTTCTTTGAGGAGTAAGCAGTGGCTCCAACGCCCCGCACTCGGAGTTGGTCATGTATGGTGTAATGACGTGTTTTGGAACTTTCTCTTAATTTAGAAGCATGCTAACAGGCTAGAACATTTTCACACATGTATTGTATCTGTTGTAATACTAATCTTTAACACTTGTAATGCATGTTTCTTTAACCTGTGTTCTACATCTGAACTGTTTCATTTGTTGTAATGCATAATCTATTAATGGAAATGTGTTGTATATGTTGTTAACATTATCTTGCACGTGTAGACTGCTCTCCCGGACGTCAGAGAGACTTTCACATGAAGCTTGTTGTAATAACCATTGCACTAGTTCAGACTAATCCGTTGAGTGATGTACATGTTATCTTACCTTGATCCGGATTTAAACAGGAACGCAACAAAATACAGAGATAACCATATACACAAAGATGTAGCGGAAACAATGCTTCATTTCATTAATGGAAAATACCGAAATATGCTTACAACCAGAAATGGAAATAAACTAGCTAGGGCGATGGTAGCTTATCTCTTAGAAGAGATGTGGTGACTACCTGCCTCTGAACTGTGTTACAATGAGGCTTGGAGGCCTACTTATTGTTGAGAAACAATGAAAAACCCTCATATCCCAAAACCTAACTCTAGAAGATGAAACGCCAAATTGTGGGCCTCGTTTGGGTAAATTGGTACATCAATTTCCCGAGGTTGTAACTTTGGCATACGATCTCCGTTTGACACGTACGATAGCTCGTTAGAAAGATCTATCCGAGAACTACAACTTTGGGAATGGAAACATGGGTCCATGGACCCATGTTTCCTCCATATTTCCCAAAAAACTTCGTTTAGGGCCTCAAAACGGCTCCGGAAGTTTAGGACCCGAAAAACTGCTAAAAATAGTAAGTTGTGCTACAATTAAGGCAACTGAAAATGCTGAGAGAAACAATGATGGGGGTCCAGATGGACTTGGCAGGTGGCCACCAATATCCACCTGGATCAACCCCTTTGGCGATTTCCACCATTTCCTTTGCAACCTGTTCTAGAGCTTTTGCTAGGAGGCATTTTAGGACCCAATAAATATGCAGAGACCGTTTGTACAGGGTCAACCTTCCCCTTGTGTTTCCTAGATCTGTAACCATTTCTACCCATTCTTCTATCTCTGAATCTGACTGTTCCTCCAAAATGCTGGATTCCATATTTTGGATGATACGACGAATATCCTCATCCGTGCCTTCCTGGTAAGCTCGAGCCACTTCCTGAACCGCTGTCAGGGTCGATCTTCTTCCTCTGCACTGATATTTTTTGCTTCTGCTGACCTGGCACCCAGGTTCCCTTACCATGGGCAGCCCCGGCCTCCTCGTCTTCTTCCCCGGCCCGGTCACGCCATCCCTTTTCTTGCCCTCACCTATAGACATTCATCAATCGCAGGTGTTAGTTTTTTGAGGTTCTCATTGTCGTCTTCGCTTACCAGATTGATATGATAATCACCCTATGAGTGACCTCAGTTGAAGATTTATTAAACAAAATGTATTACAGACTCATGTGCTGGTGTGCGTTCTGTGTTATTCAAGCAACGGATCGATCAAATTGCCAATACACAAACATTTAAATGGAAAGACAATAGAGAAATACAGTAAGCAACATAAAGACACAAACAATTTTTAATAAGGAGTTCACCATATTCTCCAGGGCTACTTCTCTAGTCCAACTTCAGTGGTGGCCTTGTTTTATTGTGTCTTACAACAGAGAAATTACAATATAGGGACCCAATGTGAGTTCTCCTGAAGCAGATTTTGCTAGGTGGGGTGGTTCTTGGATTCCCCAAGCCACTCAGAGTTCATACTGTGACCCTTGGTCTATAGTGGAAAGAGCCAAATGTGATGCTCAGTCTGGACAGATTCCTCTATGGGAAAGGCTTGAATCTTCAAGCTCTCTGGTGCTCGACACTGCTTGTGGTCAGCTCGGCCCTCTGTCTCCTCTGCTTGGATTTACTGTTCTTTGTGTTCAATCCTCCTCTCAGGGTTCACTGTTCACTGTCTCTCTTGGTCGCTTGGACTCCTCTCCAATCCTCCCTTCAACTGTCTTTGTTCATGGCTTTAACCATTCGATCCCTATGCCTGTTCGGTTCCTCTCCCATCTGCGTCGATTCTCCTTCTACAGCTGCACTTGGAGTTCCCTGTTCGGCGTCAGCACGAACGCTCAGGAAGTGCCACGTGTCCCCATTAGAACAACACTAGTCTACTCATCGATTCATTTCTTCGGTTATGTCGTGGATACGTTCTTTCTCCACCGTGGTGGTCAAACGGATTCCAAATCCCTTTAAATCGCAGCTTAATTCCCTGTCGATTCCGCTTCTTTCTACTGGGTGCAATCTCAGCCATCCAATCTGGGCTCCTCCAGATCCAATGTCATATGCACGTCGAGCGTGGTTGACTTTCTTGAACAATAGTGCGCGATCATGACGGTTTTTCTCTCACCTCTGCTGCCACGCGTCGATCGCTGAGGGGGATCGCTCCGCTCTCCTCCAAAACCTCTTACCGTTCAAGGGCACCCCAATCAATACCGTCGGTTTTCCAAAGCGCAGGTCCCGCCTTTGTCCTTTAGCGCTTTTTATTTCTCCACCCGCGGTTCTCCGACTCCCAACGTGACCAAGGGCTTAAGGATCTCCCATTTCGGCCCTGTTTGCCTAGAATCGCACATCGAAAACCACCTCCTTTTCCCAATCCGAGGTTCCCAGGGGCTACTTTGGCTGCCTGCGCGGTCTCCATGGGCCTCGGTTAGCGCACTTTGATCGAGTTTCTCGTCGTTCCACGACGGCTACCATGGTCATTGGTTCAGGGTGTTTTTGATGTTGTTTTGGATTCTTCAAGGATTTGTTCAACTCGATACAGTCAAGGTTCTTGACAGTATTTTGTGGATCCGATTTGGATCACGAACTCCCTACTAAAAAAGCTTTTGGACCACCAAAGTTGGTTTTCTTCAAGCATCGAATAAGTGAGGAAACTGCTGTCTCACTTGTCTAATCTCAATCCACTTCGCACTGCTCGGCTTTGAACATTTAAACCCAATTCTGAGGTATTCCACTTGTCCACTACACGTCGTCCTCACCATCTTGTCCAGCACTGTGTCTTCCTGCAACTCATTAAGATATTCAGGTAGCAGGTCATCAACAGAAGGTAATTGACTCTGCTCTTCAGGGTCCTCAACCATTGAAGGTTCAAATAACCTCAAGCAATCTGTGTTCACGACTGAGTAGATGTGCATGTAAGCTGGCGGATCAAGGCGAAAATCATTCTCACCAACCTCCTCAAGTATCCTGAAGGGTCCATACCTGATAGGTTTTAGCTTTTTACCTTCACCTTGCATTCTGTCCTTGCTGATATACAACCAGACTTGGTCTCCAACTTGAAAACTATGCTCCATCCAATGCTTATCACGCCTATCCTTGTACTTGGCCTGGCTCTTTTCCAGCTGTTCCTGTACTACCTGGTGGATCTCCTGGATCTGTTTAATGAACCTAGTTGCCTTGTCCACATCACTGTGTCTATCAACCATGGTATCTTTAACAAAGACAAAATCCAAAGGAGACCTTGGTATGAAACCAAAACAGGTCTCAAAAGAAGATCTCTGTGTAGAAGAGTGTTTGGCTCTATTGTAAGCATACTGCACATAGCACAAGTGCTCATCCCAAAGCTTAGGATGTTTGCAGCAGTATCCTCTCAGTAACTGGATCATCGTTCTGTTTACTACTGTCTGGCCATCTGTTTGTGGATGAAAAGTTGTGCTTTTCTTTAATTTGTTGTCCATTAGTTCCCACAGACTTGACCAAAACTTCCCCACAAATCAGGTGTCTCGATTAGATACAATAGAAGTGGGTAATCCACACTGAACCCATACATGTTCAAAGAACAATTTTGCAGTTTGTTCAGCTGTAATTTGTTTACTACAGGGTATCAAAATACACATTTTGCTAAACCTATCCATAAAAACATATAGATAATCATGACCTTTCCTAGATTTAGACAGTCCTCCAACGAAATCCATGGAAATACTTTCCGAAGGGTGAGAAGGAACTGGAAAGGGAATGTACAAGCCTAGTTTTCTATTGTTGGGCTTGCTTTTAGCACACATAGCACATCCCTTCACATATCTAGAAACTGTCTCATTCATTTTCAGCCAATAGCAGAACCTTTGCAGCTGTGCAACTGTTTTACTTACCCCAAAGTGACCTGATATCAGAGAAGTGTGTGCTTCCCTATATCTTTGCTCTCTCAATTTGTGGAATGCAGAGTTTCCCACAATGATGTAAGAGTCGGTCCTTCACATGATAGTCCAATTCTTCTACTCTTTTGCCTTGACTCAAAGTTGCATATACATCTTTAAAGTCCACATCTTGAGCATATTGTTCTATGTAGCTTTCATGGAGCACAAAATTATGCTTAAGTAGGATAGATGCATTTATAATGGGTCTAGATAACATGTCCGCAACCTTGTTATGTATGCCCTTTTTATATCTGATGACTAAATGAAACTGTTGTAGAAACCCCATCCATCTGTAATGTCTTGATTGCTATAATTTAGTTTGGGAGTGTAGGTATTGAAGTGGCTGATGATCAGTATGTATTACTATTTCTTTTCCCATTAAGTAATGTTTCCACTTTTTCACACTCTGAACTAATGCATACAATTCTTTATCATAGGTAGGATAGTCAACTAGTGTAGAATTAAAAGTCTCAAAATGATATCATATGGGTTTATCGTGCTGTGTCAACACTGCTCCCATGGCATAGCCACTGGCATCAGTTTGGATCTCAAATGGTCTTTGTAGATCTGGTAGTGCTAGTACAGGTGTTGTACTAATTCTTTCTTTCAAGGTGTCGAAGGCTTTCTACTGTTTGCCTCCCCACTGAAACACCTTGTTCAATCCTATCAAATCATGTAAGGGAGCTGCAATTGAGGAAAAATTTGAAATGAACTTCCTCCAATATTGTGCTGCTCCTAAGAAGCTTCTCATTTTTGTAGCAGACTTGGGTTTAGGCCAGTTCATGATGACTGCCACTTTAGAGGAATCTATTTTCAATTCACCTCCCCCTACTATATGACCCAAATAATTTAGAGAGGTTTTGCCAAATTCACATTTGGAGAGTTTAAAATAAAGTTTTTCTATTTTCAAAACATCTAATGTCTACTTAGCATGCTTTAAATGTTCTTCCCACGTTTTACTAAAAATCATAATGTCATCCAGATACACAATAACAAAATCATCAAGAAAAGGTCTAAGCACATCATTCATTTATCTCATGAAAGTAGCAGGGGCATTGGTCAAGCCAAAAGGCATAACCAGCCATTCATACAATCCCTGCTTTGTTTTGAAAGCAGTCTTCCATGCATCTTGCTCTGCAACTCTAACCTGATGGTATCCACTGTGAAAATCTAGCTTGGTGAAATAAACAGCTTCCTTCAATTGATCTAAAAGATCGTCTATGCGAAGAAGGGGATAACGATTTTTAATTATTATCTTATTCAGTGCTTGGTAATCAATGCACATTCTCCATGAGCCATCTTTCTTTCTTACCAAGACGATGGGTGACCCACATGGTGATGTGCTAGGTTTAATGAACCCTTTCTCGAGCAACTCCTGCACCTGCTTCTTGATTTCAGCATTCTCTAAAGCAGACAACCTGTACATCCCAATGTCAGGCAAAGGAACATCTTGCTGCAAAATAATATCATGTACTATTCCCTTTTTGGGTGGCAGACCTTTAGGTTCTTGAAATAAGGCATCATACTCTGAAAACATCTTTTCTATATCAGCTTGCTGATCAACATTACAACCCTCAAATACATTGGTTTTATCAGGTGTCTTTTCCTTTACAACCATCAGTAAGAACTGTTTGCATGAATTTATCATT
>APFE031407166.1:39393-60892 GCA_000404065.3 Pinus taeda
AACAATTCCACATATATCCAAAGGAATTACATCTAACTCAACCTCATCTACAAATGCTAACCCAAAAGAAAACTTGAGTTTGCACTATCTAGTCACTTGTAGTTGTGCTTTACCATTCAACCAACCTAATGGGTATGGTTTCGTATGAGGTGTAGTTGCTAATCCCAATTTCTTTACAATTGCTTCAGAAGTTAGATTTACTTGTGAGCCACTGTCAAACAAAGTATCAATCTTTTGATTTTTGGAAACAACTCGAATATGGAAAAGCTCATGTCTTTTTCTCTCATGTTCTTCATCAATAACAAATTGAGCGGAATTACTAGTAGATGCTTCAAAATTCTTACCTTTTATACATGTGGCTATAATGATTGTTTCATCTCCCGAGTCTAACCCCAAATCTCTCTGAATAGCTGTAGCAATATTCTTCTTCTTTCCCTCAGACTTCTTAGGTCTCAGCTCTGGATGCAGAATCCAACAATGCTCATCATCATGCCCCTCATTTTTACAGTGAGTGCATGAAGCTTTGCCTTTCTATGCAGTGTTAGCCTTCCTTGCTTTCCACTTCTACTTTCTTTTCTCCTTGCTCTTGCTTACAGTGGGTTGGGATGGTCCCCCAACTTCTGGATTTCCATTCTTTCCTCTAGCTTCTAGATGAGCAGCTTGTACAGATACTTCATCTATACTAGTGGGATTAAACATGAGGATGGTATGCCTCATGTAGCTATGTAGACCACCAATGTACTTCAAAAGAGTTTCTGGTGAGTCTAGCGAGATACCCAACATCAATGCTCTCTTTCTGAATTCTTGAGTATACCCTTGTACACTTTGCCCTTTCAACTGCCGAAGAGTTTGCCAACTCATCATGGCTTGTTGCATGTAGGCCAATGGATAGAACTGCTTTTTGATTGCAACAACAAATTCATTCCAGACAGAGAGGGTCTTACCATGTCTCTTCATATCAGCTTGGGTTCTGCCTTCCCACCAAACCAAGGCAGTGCCTCCTAGGCGTAGGCTTGCCAGCTGAATTACTCTTGTCTGAGTCTATATTCTGTACTCTGCAATACACATCAATTTGTCTAATCCAATTTTCCAACTTTTCAACATTTAGCTCTCCATCATATATAGGCAAATCAAATTTGACATCCAATTTAATCAAGGATGCTTTCTTATTATGCACAGGGCTATTAGGAGGTGTAGGAAAGCTTTCTTCTTTTCCATTTCCTTTTGAGTGGTCATGGGAATGAGATTCATCTTATTCTTTATCTCGTTTAGAACCTTATGAATCTTCATCCCTATGCTTTCTAAAGTCCCTATACATTTCTTCTACCATAGAATTTATAGCTAGGAAACTTTCTATGAATTGAGGGTCTGGCCCTATAGAACCTTCTTTTGGCATTGTCTTCCGAGAATAGACTCTCCCAATTTCAAGATTAGTTTCCACCAACTCTCCCTCTCCTAATTTGAGCTTTGATCTAGTGAGCATTCACAGCTAAACCAACAGAAGCTTGTCTAACCTTACAGCCTAGAGCCCTGATACCGCTTGATCTGATAATCACCCTACGAGTGACCTCAGTTGAAGATTTATTAAACAAAAGGTATTACAGACTCATGTGCTGGTGTCTGTTCTGTGTTATTCAAGCAACGGATCGATCAGATTGCCAATACACAGACATTTAAATGGAAAGACAACAGAGAAATACAGTAAGCAACATAAAGACACAAACAATTTTTAATAAGGAGTTCACCCTATTCTCCAGGGCTAGGTCTCCAGTCCAGCTTCAGTGGTGGCCTTGTTTTATTGTGTCTTACAACAGAGAAATTACAATACAAGGACTCAATGTGAGTTCTCTTGAAGCAGATTTTGCTAGGTGGGGTGGTTCTTGGATTCCCCAAGCCACTCAGAGTTCATAGACTCTTTTTCTTCCTACCAGCTCTGTGACCCTTGGTCTATAGTGGAAAGAGCCAAATGTGATGCTCATTCCGGACATATTCCTCTATGGGAAAGGCTTGAATCTTCAAGCTCTCTGGTGCTCGATGCTACTTGTGGTCAGCTCGGCCCTCTCTCTCCTTTGCTTGGCTTTATTATTCTCTATGTTCAGTCCTCCTCTCAGGGTTCACTGTTCACTGTCTCTCTTGGTCACTTGGACTCCTCTCCAATCCTCCCTTCGACTGTCTCTGTTCATGGCTTTAACCATTCGATCCCTATGCCTGTTCGGTTCCTCTCCCACCTGTGTTGATTCTCCTTCTACAACTGCGCTTGGAGTTCCCTGTTTGCGTCAGCACGAATGCTCGAGAACTGCCATGTGTCCCCATCGGAACAATGCCAGTCTACTCATCGATTCATTTCTTCGGTTATGTCATGGATACGTTCTTTCTCCACCGTGGCAGTCAAACGAATTCCAAATCCCTTTAAATCACATCTTAATTCCTTGTCGATTCCACTTCTTTCTACCGGGCGCAATCTCAGCCGTCCGATCTGGGCTCCTCCAGATCCAACGTCATAGACACGTCGAGCACAGTTGACTTGCTCGATCGATAGCGCGCGATCACGACAGTTTTCTCTCACCTCCGCTACCATGCGTCGATCGCTGAGTGAGTCGCTCCGCTCTCCTCCAAAACCTCTTACCGTTCAAGGGCACCCCGATCAATACCGTCGGTTTTCCAAAGCGCATGTCCGGCCTTTGTCCTTTAGTGCTTTTTATTTCTCCGCCCACGGTTCTCTGGCTCCCAACGTGACGAAGGGCTTAAGGCTCCCCCATTTTGGCCCTGTTTGCCCAGCGAAACCACCTCCTTTTCCCGATCCGGGGTTCCCAGGGGCTACTTTGGCTGCCTGCACGGTCTCCATGGGCCTCGGTCAGCGCGCTTTGATCAAGGTCCTCGTCGTTCCATGATGGCTGCCATGGCCACCGGTTTAGGGTGTTTTTGATGTTGTTTTGGATTCTTCAAGGATTTGTTCAACTCGATACAGTCAAGGTTCTTGACAGTCTTTTGTGGATCCGATTCGAATCACAAATTGCCTTTGTAATTCTTTTGCTTCTACTGCAATCCCCTTTGTTTCTTTGAGTCTGGCACTGCTCTCCCGTCTCTGGATACAAAAGATCTATTAGGACCTCTGTCATGCAGACCAGATGATGGGCTATTGGCATAATCTTCGAGTCCCCATTACTATACTTCACCTCTCCTCCTGCCTGGGGATACTTGTCTTGGTTTCCTCATAATTTCTCCGATTGTGCTCACTACTATAGTTGCCCTTTTTATCAGGATTCCCCACTCGAGGCGGTCCCATAAAACCTTCTCCATGGATTGCAGAGGGACGGTCACATTTATCATCATCTCAGGTTTCACAATGACTAAACATATCCATTCTGTCTACTATGATATATAATAAGGAGACAGAGTTCACAGATTTCACATACCCGAAGATGCAGACCTCCCTGATGGTTTCTCCTGGCTGTGTCTCGTTCAGCTCCTCCTTCGCCCCATTTAGAATGAGCTTACCTCTACCCACCGCCATATTCATATAATGGCTCTTCATTACCTTCCTCGCTCTGCCACTACCGCCGCCACACCTGCTACTCATCTACAATCCACCACCCCCACTCCGGTTTCTTGAAACTTGAGCTGTCCGATTACTCATTGTTTTTGTTGGAAGGGCTTCCTATTCCCTGTAGTCACATCTGGCTACCCTCCCTTTGTAATGATTACTCCTACCGTTCTTACCTACCCTACTCCTCATCCTGATCGGGAGTTATTTTTTAATTCTTATTTTTATAGGTTAATTTTATTTTTCTTTTTAAACCAATATTTTTTTTTTTGTTTTTAATTTTTGCTTTTATTTTTAAATTTATGTTTTCATTATTAATTTGAAATTTTAATATTTTGGGAGCTATGATAAAATCTTTTACGCCATCTTTTCAAAATGTTGAAAATTTATCTTGAAAAAAAAATAGACATTATTTCAACATCAACGCATCCACACTTTTCGTTTTCACGGTTTTTTTGCACAAAAAATGTGTTTTCATTGCCATTTTTAAAACATGTTGAAAATTTGCCGTAGAAAAAAAAGTGTTATTCTAACATCAACACTTTTCATTTTTGAGTTGATTTTTCATATTTTTAGGGCATTCTTTTGGCTAGAATTCTCGTTTTGAGTTTATAGTTCTGGTTTCAAAGTTTACATTGTTTTCACCGTTCTTTATTAGTTTTTCTCAAAATAAGAAAGAGAACAAGAAATCATCTCATAGAATGGAAAAAGAGTTAAAGGGTCAGGTACTAAAATTTTTTGTAGAGAGAGTTGACTTAAAAGATACGAGAAATAGCATAAGGGTATTTTGTATACACATTAATAAATGCTTATTAAATTATGGGCAATAGGATGGGCAAAAGGGTTAAAGGGCCAGGAAATAAAAGTTTTTGTAGAGAGAGTTGCCTTAAAAGATACGAGAAATAGCATAAGGGTATTTTGTATACATGTTAATAAAGATTATTAAATAGCATAAGGTTATTTTGTATACATGTTAATAAATGATTATTAAATTATGGGCAATAGGAGATATGTAACTTGGATAACCCATAAACTTTGTTAGAATAAAACATAATATTACATACTATAAATTTTATTCCAAAAATACAAAAAAATAATGACATTTATTTTTAATGCAATCTAAAGATATACTGATCCGAATTGGACCCATGAAGATTATCAAAGTGCCATGACTGTATCAAATCAGGACAAACTTCGAATTTATGAACAAAGAGCTATTGGGAAGACCTTTGGATAGTGGCAGTTTGCAGCCAACAAGGAACGACGAGGACCTCGGTCAAAGCGCGCTGACCTAGGCCCATGGAGACCATGCAGGAGACAAAACTGGCAGTTGGGGAGCCCGGATCGGGAAACAGAGGCCATTTCTGATGCGCGATTAGCGTATCGTTGGGCAAAACCCCTTGAGAAGGAAAATCCCTGAAGCGCTCGGTCGTATGGGAAGTCGGGAAACCGTAGGGAAGGCGCTAAGGCGAAAGGCGGGTCCCACGCTCCAAAACCGGTGATATATCAAAGCCATCTTTGGGCGGGAAGCGGATTTGGAAAAAAACGAGCGATTCCATTCATCGCACGACAGGTTTCCGGTGGATGAGACAGAAAACTGCCTCTCATCGCGCGTTAACGGTCGAGCAAGTCAACTACACGAAATGAGCAAACACCATAGGATCTGGGGGCCCCAGATCTGACGGTGGAGATTGCGCCCAATGGATAAACGGGATTTGACCAAGGGATTAAGCCGCAACATATGAAAGTCTGAGGTCCGATTTGACCACTGAGTTGGCGGATGAGTCATTCCACAGTGTAACTGAAATACCAAACCATTGAGGAAGAACTGGTGCAGCTCATGAGAGGACAAGTGGCCACTTCCCTGTAAGCCGTTGGCAATGACGCAGAAGTAGGGAACTCCAATTGAAGAGAAACAGGCGATCTGAAGGGGTGGAAGAGGAAGTGAACGATCAAGGATAGATTGGCTTTAAGCCATGAATAGACAAAGAACAGAACATGAAGACAGAGAGAGCGAGAGCGAAGAAAAGACAATGAAGCAAGAAGCAGAAAATAGAGAGACGAGCTGACCTAAGGTAGCATCGAGTAGACAGAAGGCTTGAGAGATTCAAGCAATCCCTGTGAGGATCTATCGGGAATTGAGTACCACATTGGGCTCCTCCCATTAAAGACCAGAGAGGTCAAGACTTGGTAAGGAAAGAGTCTGTGCACTATAGTGGCTTGGGAAATCCAAGAACCACCCTACCAAGAATTATATGTTTCAGGAGACTCAAATTGATCTCCTCACTGTAAATCTCTGCTTTAAAGACACAATAAAATAATTCCACCATTGAAAGCTGGAACGGAGACGTAGCCCTGGAGAATAGGGTGAACTCCTTATTAATTTGTTGTGTTCTTGTATTTTCTTACTGTGTTTCTCTTACTGTTTTCCATTTTCTAGTGTCTGTGTATTTTGCAATCTAATCAATCTGTTGCCTAAGATAACATGGACACACACCAACACATGAGTCTGTAATACCTTCATTCATTAATTAATTAACTGAGGTCACTCATGAGTGATTTTCAGATCAAGTGGTATCAAAGCTCTAGGCTGTTAAGGTTAGACAAGCTTGTGTTGGTTTCTGTTGAATGCTAACTAGATCAAAGCTCAAATTAGGAGAAGGAGAGTTGGTCGAAACTAATCCTGAAATTGGGAGAGTCTCATCCTTGAAGCAATGTCAGAGGAAGGTTTAAGGGACTAGACTCATTCATAGATAGTTTCCTAGCCATAAATTCCATGGTAGAGGAAATGTATAGGGACTTTAGAAAACATAAGGATGAAGATTCATCAGGCTCTAAACAAGACAAAGGAGAAGATGAGTCTCACTTCCATGACCACTCAAAAGGAAAAGGGAAAGAGGAAAGCTTTGTCACACCTTCTAGTAGCCCTAAACACAAAAAGAAAGCATCTTTGATCAAACTGGATGTTAAATTAGATTTACCTATATATGATGGAGAGTTGAATGCAAAAAAGCTAGAAAATTGGATTAGACAAATTGATGTTTATTGCAGAGTGCGGAATATCGACTCAGACAAGAGCAAGATTCAACTGGCAAGCCTACACCTTGGAGGCACTGCCTTGGTTTGGTGGGAAGGCAGAACCCAAGCTGACATGAAAAGACATGGTAAGACTATCTCTGTCTAGAGTGAATTTGTTTCTGTAATAAAAAAGAAGTTCTATCCATTGGCCTACATGCAGCAAGCCATGATGAGTTGGAAAACTCTTCGACAGTTGAAAGGGAAAAGTGTTCAAGGGTACACTCAAGAATTTAGAAAGAGAGCATTGATTCTAGGAATCTCATTAGACTCACCTGAGACTCTATTGAAGTACATTGGTGGTCTACATAGCTACATGAGGCACACTATCCTCATGTTTAATCCCACTAGTATAGATGAGGTATATGTACAAGCTACTCATCTAGAAGCTAGAGGAAAGAATGGAAGTACATAAGTTGGGGGATCATCCCAAGCCACTGTAAGCAAGAATAAGGAGAAAAGAAACCAGAAATGGAAAGCAAGGAAGGCTAACACTGCACAAAAAAGCAAAGTTTCATGCATTCACTATAAAAAGGATGGGCATGATGATGAGCATTGTTGGATTCTGCATTCGGAGCTGAGACCTAAGAAGTTCGAGGGCAAGAAGAAGAAGACTGTTGTAGCTATTCAGAAAGACTTGGGATGAGACTCAGGAGATGAAACAACCATTGTAGCCACACGTATAAGAGGTAAGAATTCTGAAGCATCTACTAGTAATTCTGCACAATCTACTATTGATGAAGAAAATGAGAGAAAAAGACATGAGCTTTTCCATATTCGAGTTATTTCCAAACATCAAAAGATTGATACTTTGTTTGATAGTGGATCACAAGTAAATTTAATTTCTGAAGCAAATGTAAAGAAGTTGGGATTAGTAACTACACCTCACAAGAAACCATACCCATTAGGATGGTTGAATGGTAAAGTACAACTACAAGTGACTAGACAGTGCAAACTCAAGTTTTCTTTTGGGTCAACATTTGTAGATGAGGTTGAGTTAGACATAATTCCTTTAGATATATGTGGAATTGTTTTAGGGATTCCTTACTTGTATGACAAAAAATCTATTTTCTATAGAGCTGAGAACAAGTATCTACTTGTTAAAGATGGAATCAAATACTTTGTAAGAGCTCATAAGCTCAAGAATAATTATAATCTCATAAACTCAGGGTAGATGAAACGAATGATAAATTCATGCAAACAATTCTTACTAATGGTTGTAAAGGAAAATAAACCTGATAAAACCAATGTATTTCAGGGTTGTAATGCTAAACAACAAGCTGATTTAGAAAAGGTTGTTTTAGAGTATGATATCTTGTTTCAAGAACCTAAAGGTCTGCCACCAAAAAAGGAAATAGTGCATGATATTATTTTGCAGTAAGATGCTCCATTGCCTAACCTTGGAATGTACTGGTTGTCTGCTTTAGAGAATGCTAAAATCAAGAAGTAGGTTCAGGAGTTGCTCGAGAAAGGGTTCATCAGACCTAGCACATCGCCATGTGGGTCACCAATCGTTTTGGTGAGAAAGAAAGATGGCTCATGGAGAATGTGCATTGATTACCAAGCACTGAATAAGATACCAATCAAAAATTGTTATCCCCTTCCTCGCATAGATGATCTTTTAGATCAATTGAAAGAAGTTGTTTATTTCTCCAAGCTAGACTTGCATAGTGGATACCATCAGGTCAGAGTTCTTGAGGATGGAGTATGATTGTTTAGAGGTCTTTGTTTCAGCCAGATGTATACCCCAGGAAGTTTGTACACCCCTCCACGGTGGGGGGACTTGTCCCCCCCGCAGGGGTCCAAGGGCCAGCGGGGTGCCCCTGAAACTAAAAACAGATGTAAAATTGCTTTTGTAAAAGTATGGTAATTTCTAGTCAATCTGAGCAGTTCATTAGGCAGATGATCTGACAGTAGAAATTATGTTTAGTTTAGGGCTTTTTGCCCTAGAAGGCAACCCCTCTCTTTGTATCAGGGCATTGTATTTGAGGCTGTGATATAGATGTGTATTCTCTGAGCGAGAAGTAGAGAGGTGATATTGTGAGAGAAAACAAAGGATATTACAACGGATCTGTTGTAGGTTGTGTCTCTTCATTTTGCTGGATAATAGAAAGGAAGGACTGGCTGTTCAGGGTGGACGTAGCCCAAACTGGGTGAACCATGTATATCTATGTCTCTCTTGTTATTATGCGTTTTCTGTGTTTATATTCTGAAATATTTTATGTGTTTCCATTGCTCCGTAATATATCATTTTATAACAAGAGTTGCTGAGAACAAGATGCATGGAAGACTGCTTGCAAAACAAATAGGAATTGTATGAGTGGGTTGGTTATGCCTTTTGGCTTAAATAATGCTCTTGCTACTTTCATGAGATTAATGAATGATGTACTCATACCTTTTCTTGATGATTTTGTTATTGTGTATTTGGATGACATTTTGATATTTAGCAAAACGTGGGAAGAACACTTAAAGCATGTTAAGCATACACTAGATGTTTTGAAAAGACAAAAACTTCATTTTAAACTCTCAAAATGTGAATTTGGCAAAACATCTATGAATTATTTGGGTCATATAGTATGGGGTGGTGAATTGAAGATAGATCCCTCTAAGGTGGCAGTCATTGTAAATTGGCCAAAACCCAAATCTACTACAGAAATTAGAATCTTCTTAGGAGCAGAACAATATTGGAGAAAGTTCATTTCTAACTTTTCCTCAATTGCAACACCCTTACACGTTTTAACAAGATTGAACAAGGTGTTTTAGTGGGGAGGCAAACAGCAGAAAGCCTTCGACACCTTGAAAGAAAATATTAGTACAACACCTGTACTAGCAATTCCTAATCTTTAGAGACCATTTTAGATCCAAATAAATGCCAGTGACTATGCAATGGGAGCAGTGTTGACACAACACCGTAAACCCATATGTTATCATTCTGAGACATTTAATTCTGTAGTAGTTAACTATCCTACATATGATAAAGAATTGTATGCATTAGTATAGAGTATGAAAAAGTGGAAACATTACTTAATGGGCAAAGATACAGTCATACATACTGATCATCAACCACTTCAATATCTACACTCTCAAACTAAGTTGCGGCAATCAAGACATTATAGATGGATGGGTTTTCTACAACAGTTTCATTTAGTCGTCAAATATAAAAAAGGGCATACATAATAAAGTTGCAGACATGTTATTTAGACCCATTATAAGTGCATCTACTATACTTAAGCATAATTCTGTGTTACATGAGAGCTACATTAAACAATATGCTCAAGATATAGACTTTAAAGATGTATATGCAACTTTAAGTCAAGGAAAACGAGTAGAAGAATTGGATTATTATGTAAAGGACCGACTCCTATATCATTGTGGGAAGTTATGCATTCCACAAACTGAAACAGTAAAGATAATTCAAGAAGCACACACTTCTCTAATACGAGGTCACTTTGGGGTAAGTAAAACAGTTGCACAGCTACAAAGATTTTGTTATTGGCCAAAAATGAACGAGACAGTTTCTAGATATGTAAGAGGGTGTACTATGTGTGCTAAAAGCAAGCCTGGCAATAGAAAACTATGCTTGTACACTCCATTACCAATTCCTTCTCACCCTTGGGAAAGTGTTTCCATGGATTTTGTCAGAGGATTGCCTAAATCTAGGAAAGGTCATGATTATCTGTATGTTGTTGTGGATTGGTTCAGCAAAATGTGTATTTTAATACCTTGTAATAAACATATTGCAGCTGAACAAACTGCAAAAATGTTCTTTCAACATGTATGGGTTCATTTTGGATTACCCACTTCCATTATATCTGATCGAGACACCCGATTTGTGGGGAAGTTTTGGTCAAGTCTGTGGGAACTGATGGACACCAAACTGAAGAAAAGCACAACTTTTCATCCACAAACTGATGGCCAGACAGAAGTAGTTAACAAGACAATGATCCAATTACTCAGAGGATATTGCAGCAAACATCCTAGGCTTTGGGATGAACATTTGTGTTATGTGCAACATGCTTACAACAGAGCAAAACATTCTTCTACACAGAGATCTCCTTTTGAGACCCGTTTTGGTTTCACACCAAGGTCTCCTTTAGATTTTGTCTTTGGTAAAGACACCACAGTTGAGGGACACAGTGAAGTGGACAGGGCAACTAGGTTCATTCAACAAATCCAAGAGATCCACCATGCAGTACAAGAACATCTGGAAAAGAGCCAAGCCAAATACAAGGCAAGGCATGACAAGCATCGGATGGAGCATAGTTTTCAAGTTGGTGACCAAGTCTGGCTGTATATCAGTGAGGACAAGATGCAAGGTGAAGGTAAAAAGCTAAAGCCTATCAAGTATGGACCCTTCAAGATACTTGAGAAGATTGGTGAGAATTCTTTTTGCCTTGATCTACCAGCTTACATGCACATCTACTCAGTCGTAAATGCAGATTTCTTGAGATTGTTTGAACCTTCACTAATTGAGGATCCTGAAGAGTAGAGTCAATTGCCTTCTATTGATGACTTGCTACCTAAATATCTTAATTAATTGCAGGAAGACACAGTTCTAGATAGGAAGGTGAGGACGATGCGCAGAGGAGATGTTGAGTACCTCAGAGTTGGGCTCAAGGGTTCAAAGCCAAGCAGCGCAAAGTGGATAGAGATTGGACAAGTGAGATAATTGTACCCTCACTTAGTCGATGCTTGAAAACCAACTTTTGGTTGTCCAAAATCTTTTTCAGTGGGAAGGCCGTGATTTGAATTGAATCCATGAAGATTATCAAAGTGCCATGACTGTATCAAATTAGGACAAACTTCAAATTTATGAACAAAGAGTTATCAGGAATACCTCTGGGCAGTGGCAGTTTGCAGCCAGAAAGGAACGACGAGGACCCCGGTCAAAGCACGCTGACCGAGGCCCATGGAGACTGCGCAGGAGGCAAAAATGGTAGTTGGAGAGCTTGGATCGGGAAACAGAGGCCATTTATGATGCGTGATTAGCGCTTAGCACTAATCGCGCATCGATGGGCAAAACCCCTCAAGAAGGAAAAGCCCCGAAATGCTCGGTCGCATGGGAAGCTGGGAAACTACAGGGAAGGTGCTAAGGCAAAAGGCGAGTCCCATGCTCCAAAATCGATGGTATATCGGAGGCATCCTTGGGCAGTAAGCAGATTTGGCAAAAAATGAGCGATTCCATTCATCACACGACACGTGTCTGGTGGATGAGAGATAAAACTACCTCTCATCACACGCTAACGATTGGGCAAGTCAACCGCGTGAAGTGAGTGAACACTGTAGGATATGGAGGCCCCAGATCTAATGATAGAGATTGCGCCCGATGGAGAAACCAGATTTGACAGGGGGATTAAGCTACGACATATGAAAGTCTGAGGTCCGATTTGATCGCTGAGTTGGTGGATGAGTCATTCCATAGTGTAACTGAAATATTGAACCATTGAGGAAGATCTGGCGCAGTTCGGGAGAGGAAAAGTGGCCATTTCCCTGTGAGCCGTTGGCAATGACGCAGAGGCAGGGAAATCCAAGCGAAGAGCAATAGGCAATCCAAAGGGGTGGAAGAGGAAGTGAACGGTCAAGGATAGATTGGCTTTAAGCCATGAGTAGACAGAGAACAGAACACGGAGACGGAGAGAGCGAGAGAAAAGAAAAGATAGTGAAGCAAGAAGTAGAAAACAGAGAGCCGAGCTGACCTAAGGCAACATCGAGTAGACAAAAGGCTTGAGAGGTTTAAGCAATCCCTATGAGGATCTATTGGGAATTGAGTACCACATTGGGCTCCTCCCATTAAAGACCAGAGAGGTCAAGACTTGGTAAGGAAAGGGTCTATGCACTCTAGTGGCTTGGGGAATCCAAGAACCACCCTACCAAGCATTATTTGTTTCAGGAGATTCAAATTGAGCTCCTCACTGTAAATCTCTACTTTAAAGACACAATAAAAGAAGGCCACCACTGAAAGCTGGACCAGAGACGTAGCCCTGGAGAATAGGGTGAACTCTTTATTAATTTGTTGTGTTCTTGTATTTGCTTACTGTGTTTCTCTTACTGTTTTCCATTTTCCAGTGTCTATGTATTTTGCAATCTGATCGATCCGTTGCCTAAAATAACATGGACACACACCAGCACACGAGTCTGTAACACCTTCATTCATTAATTAATTAACTGAGGTCACTCACGAGTGATTTTCAGATCATATACACAACTTATCAATGAGAGATTAGTGTGTATGTATACGCCTTGTTTGAAATAGAAGTGTGTATATATGCTAATTAAATCAAAAGTAACTCATGGGTAAAAATGTATATCTCAAAGAAAAATTGAAATCAGAAATGAGGTGTTAGGAAAACTTGAAATGAGAAATGAGCTACAAAGGTGTTAAGTTGTTAGGAATTAAAATGGTTGAATGTATTATCTTAAACATTAAAGTGATAAAGAGATGATATAACATAAAGTCGATAACCAATTATTGAATAGAGGAAAGCTTATTATTGTCTCTATTGCTGGTAGGATATTACACATTTGATAATGCATTGACCATTCATTAATCTCTTGTTGACCAAAAACTATACCAATAATGTGTAAAGTTGACATTAGGGAACAAAAATAATTTATTTTTTGAATTTTTTATTTCTATTTATTTAGGCTATGATTGGTTGAGAGGGTTGGTGTCTTATTTAGCAATGATGGCTTTTGCCACTGGATTATATGTTTTCTCTTGTGTTTATTATCTACAATGTACGATAAGCAATCTTTTCCATATTTTTGTACATTTTTTGGGACATAGGAGCATAAAACAAATTTAATATTTTATGAATCTTTACATAAATTTTTATGTAGTGCCTTTCCTTGTCAGATCAAAACCCAATAAAGAATTTCCTTCACACAAAGCGATGCATGCGAAGGATTGGGTTAATATCTTTCCATGTGCAATCCATGGTTAGGAGTTAGGGTTATCTCCCTTCATGCATTGTCAAATGAAAACATGGTCCGACCTCCGACTAGTCGAGGTTGGGTTTCTAGTTCATCTCCCAGCTCGCCTCTATTCTTCCATTATAACTTTTGATGCACCTCTCAATAGTTCAAATCCGACTAAATGCTCAGGTCCATATTGCGCATTTATTTATTACCTCCATGCCTTAAATACAAACCTTCATTTGGAGTGGTTGTGTGAAAATTGTGAAATGCGCAAAAGTCAAGAGTTGGACACAACTATGGTTGACCTTCCCCTGCCGCATGCTCTTACTCTAGTCGACTGACTACTGAGTATGAACTTTTTTCATTTTCCACATGGCATCAGGTCCATGGCAGAGGTGGTAGTAGTTGGCAGTATAGCATTGCAACACAACAGTTTATCTTCCATGTGGCATGGGCTCAGTGGACCATGTGGCAGTATATGTAGAAATTCCCACTGTAGATCAACATATTATGCAATAGACTAAAGCAAAATACAAGATCTACTTCTACAACAAACTTTGTGGAAGCTTAATCGAATTGAGCAAGATCAATGAGAACACATATAACTGAGAGTGAGAAATCAATCACACATAACACAGAAGAAATAACCCAGGGAAAGCCTCAGCCTATCCGCATCTGTGAAGCCCCGAAGCTTCACTCCCTGTGTCCATTTGTACCACAATCTGAACTGAGATGTGCCTCTGAGGTATCTCAACACATGCTTTGTTGCCTTCCAAAACAGCTTGGTAGGCTGAACCATAGCTTGGCTCAGCTGGTTCACCGCAAAGCATAAGTCAGGCCATGTGTTCACCAGATACTTAAGTGAACCCACCAGCTGCTGATAAACAATAGTAGCTACTACCTCACCTGAAGTAGCATCCTCCTTCCTCCAGTTCCCAGCTAGAGGAGTCTGCATGGGCTTGCACTTCTCCATGTGAAAGCGCCTGAATATCTCATTGGCATACTTGCCTTGAGACGCAAATTCTTTACCATCTTTCTGCCACACCTCTATGCCTAGAAAGTAGTGCATACGACCCATGTCTTTCGTTTCGAACTCTCTTGCAAGGTCCTCCTTGAAATACTGTATCAGCTGATCATCACCTATCAAAATCAGATCATCAACATAAAGAACAATGATCAATGGTTTACCTTCTACCATGATGTGGTAAAGGTTCGCATTTGCTTCACTCTTGGTGAAGCCCAACCTGGTGAAATAGCTGTCGATCCTAGTGTACCAAGCACGGGGTGCTTGCTTTAGCCCATACAAAGCCCTCTTGAGTCAGCAAACATGCGACTCACGATCAAAGGTCTCGAAACCCTCTGGATGCTCAATGTACACCTCCTCCTCAATCTTCCCATTGAGGAATGTTGTCTTCACGTCCATTTGGTGGATCTTCCACCCGATCTGAGCTGATAGTGCCAACATCGATCTAATCGATGATTACCTTGCTACAGGAGCAAAAGTCTCATCATATTCGATCCCCTTGACCTGTGAGAAACCTCGGGCAACAAACCTTGCCTTGTGTTTCTCAACGCTGCCATCAGCTATCTGCTTTACTTTGTAAAGGCATCTGGAACTCACCACTGACTTACCCCGAGGTCTTGGGACAACATCCCACACACTGTTATGAATAATAGAGTTGTACTCCTCTACCATTGCATCAACCCAGACTGGTTGCTGCACTGCCTCCTCGAATGAAGAAGTTTCGATATCTACACACTCCCCAACCAGGGCCATGTACCCAGTGTACTACTCGAGCGACCTCCTCTATCTGGGCTAAGAAGATGGTTGTCCCACGTTCTCCCGCGCATCCAACATCAACCTGTCGGCTTCCCTTGAGCGTTTCCACCCATATTTAGAAGTCTCAGCATGAGTGGATGTCTCCACTCCCGGATCCTCTGCATGCGGCTGCTCCGCATCAATTTGAGGTCCTCCTCCTTAGGAACTAAAAGTTCCTCCTATGCATGCAACTTGAGCTCCCTCTCAAGTGATAATCGTATGGCTTTCTGCTTGTCGAACTTCAGATCCCTACATACCACTATCCTCTAACTGGTAGGTAGGTACACCTGATAGTTGTGGGGTGTATCTGTGTACCCCACAAGTATTCCCAACTCAGTTGTTGGATCCAGCTTCTTCCGGGCATCTTTGGTCACATCACAGTAAACTGATGATCCAAAGATTCAAAAGTGACTCACATCTGGTCGTTTCCTCGAAAAAGGCCTCCGTAGGTGTCTTCATTCCCAGTATACGGTGCAGGCTTCTGTTCTAAAAGTATACTGCTGTATTGCATGCTTCAGCCCACAAATGCAGTCATAGGCTTTGGTCATGCAACATCGCTCGAGTTGCTCCCACAATCGATTTGTTCTTCCTTTCGGCCACCCCATTCTGCTGTGGGTTATGGGGTGCCACCAGTTCCGGTTTAATTCCCTTTGCAGCGCAGAAGTCTTTGAATTGTTGGGAGACATACTCTCCACCATTGTCGCTACGCAAGGCTTTTATTTTCTTTCCAGATTCTTTTTCTGCCAAGGCTTTAAACTCACAAAACCTCAAGAAGGTCTGATCCTTCTTTTGCATAAAGTAGATCCAACATCTACGAGAAAAATCATCAATAAAAATAACATATTACCTTTGTTTAATGGTGGAGGCTATAGAGAATGGTCCATAAACATCTGAGTGAACTTGCTCCAGGATTGCTCCAGCTCCACTGTCTCGATTCGGAAAGGAAGATTTCGCATACTTACCTAAGGTACAACCTTTGCATGTATTCGTTTGCTCAAGTTTTCCCTTGGGTAATCCGGTAGAAATCTGCTGCATTATCTTCATGGCTCCATGGTGCAAGTGGCCCAGTCTTCTATGCCATAGCTCACCAACATCTTGGCTTTGCACCATCTCAGCTTTGGAACTCAATGTAGCACAATCGTCTACCTCTAGCTTGTACAGATTCTTTACTCGAATCCCAATTCGCTTTGTATGTCCAGTATTGATATGCCTCAGGAATACTTTTCCTTTACTAAAGACTACATCATAGCCTTTATCTTCTAGCATAGCGACATACACAAGATCCTTCTTCAGACCTAGTACATAATTGACATCAACCAGGGTGAGGGGAGCTCCATGGTCCCTATGAAACACAACTGTATCTTCACCTGAAACACAGTAGTTTCCATCATCGCCCATCTCGATCCGCATCTGGCGATCCTTATCCTCCAAGGTACTGAAAATATTCTTGTCATCTGACATGTGGAATGAAGCTCCACTGTCCAGGTACCACACACATCCCACCATGGATGAAACCATGCATGCGATAAGTAAGAAATCTAACTCAAACTGTGAGGCCAGGCCAGTGCCTCACCATCAAATCCCTTCGAGGAACCCTTCTTGGATTTCTTCTATGGACAATTTGTAGCATAATGGCCCACTTCATGACAATGAAAGTATCGCACTTTTGATTTGTCAAACTTAATTTGGGATGGGACGCCTTCCCTTTCCCTTTCCTCACCTTACTCGCTAAGGCTAGATTTTCCTCATCATCTTGCTTCGATGATGATCCATCTCTGGTGCTTCTTCTTATCTCCTCCTGCATCAGAGCCGACCAAAGTCATTCCCAATCTGGCAGTTTTTCTCTTCCATTAACCGAGTCTTAGTAGCTATGCCAGCTCTTAGGAAGACCAAGGAGTGCAAGACTCACCATGTCATCATCAACAGTCGTGATCCTTACACTTCCAAGCTCATCCTTGCAGGTAGTGAACTTGTTCAGATATGTAGAGATATTGTCACCCTTTTCACACTTGATCTTTCGAAGCTTGTCTTTCAGCGCTAGCTTCCTCTGATTGTTGTTGTTCTAATATAGATCTTTCAATGTTTTCCACATCGAAAATGGTGTCTCCTTCCCATGGAGACTCGAGACTATGTGGTCTCGTACTCCCTTCAAACGGATTCTCCTTGCTCTAGCCACACATTTCTTCCATTCCACCAATTGAGTAGCATCAGTCGGCTTGGGGACTTCTTGATCAATGAAGTCCTTTAAACCGTTATGCTCTAATACTATTTCCATACGATCCTTCCAGGTTATATATTTCAACCTGCCATCAAGGGCATACTCAAGTCTTAAACCGCTGAACAACATTGGTGAAATTGAGATGTGATAAGAACTCGATTTCTATATTCAGGGACCACAAACTTCGAACTTCTCCCTTCTTGTATACTATTCTTCGCCTTGATCACCTTTGCTTCAATACCATGTAGAAATTCCCATTGTATATCAATAGATTATGTAATAGACTAAAGCAAAATACAAGATCTACTTCTACAACAAACTTTGTGGAAGCTTAATCGAATTGAGCAAGATCAGTGAGAACACATATAACTAAGAATGAGAAATCAATCACACATAACACAGAAGAAATAACCCGGGGAAAGCCTCAACCTAAAACCCCAATTTTTGTATTATCATACAAGTGGAAATATGTTCAAGTTACAAAAAGAATCAATTCTCAAGCTATCCTGCTCTCTCTGCAATCAAACAATACAACTCACACACTGAATAGACACTATATATGTCCTCCTCAAGCCCTCCAAGCCTCCTATTTCCTTGCACAATTTTTCTTGGGGTCTAGTGATGCCACATGTGTCAATTGACCTCATCACACTCACAAAACCTGAAGAAGTAACTGCGCAATCCTCAAGGAAAAAATTCCTTTTGCATGCAAGAGATATTCACAATGGAATATTCTAGCAACTGATAGTACACTGTCCCTCCATCTGATCTCAATTGGGTCTCTGTCTAAACTGACATGCATGAGTTATTTATGAGAGAATATTCAGTTATCTGAAGTGCAATAGTTACATGCATGCATGCATTAACTAACTGAACTCACAATTAATTCAACAAACTGTTTGAATTAATCTAACTGGACTTGACTTAGTTATCTAAGTCAACTAATTACAACTCAATATTACAACTCATCCTTATCTCTTTAAATGATGGATAAATTCCTCAATTAATGGAGAAACTGTTGCATGTCCCCCCATAGACTTCATGTTTGATTTTCTACAACTAATTAACTCATGGTGAATTAATTATTTTACAAACAACTGCTAAGATCAAATTCGAATTTTACTTCTATATTTTAGTTCAGGGACTAACTAAAATAGGAAGGTATCCCAAAATGCTATTTATAGCACTACTAAATTTAGCACTTCTATATTTATAATTTCTTTTTGCTATTTTCAGCAGTGTAACATTGTAACAAAATTGTTCATCTTCCATGTGGCTGATCCAGGTCCGGGTGTGAAGAAGGACCTTCCTAAGACCTTTTACTTTCGTGATGTGTTAAAATTGTTTTTAAAGAAACATTAAGGGATTCATTTGCATACTGTAAAGAAGAGGAACATAACAATAATCAGCACATGAAAACAAAAGTCGTTGATAACAGAGTTTGACCAGGAGGGACTATGTCTCCAGGCTCTGGTGTTAAGATGGTGTAGGCCGCTGTATTATGTGTTGTCAAGAAAGATGATGTACATAGAGATGATGTCTCGATCATATAAAGAAGAATGCCCTCACGCAGGAGTAGCTCTAAGAGATGTTCCATAGTTAGAACTCTAAAACAGAAGACTCCTATCAGTATGACACAAAACAAGCATGGTGCGCATCTAGCCAACATGGCACAAAAGCGATGTCAAAGAAAAACACATGCATGTTGACAACAAGGGATATCAAAGCATAACATAAAGAGTTATGACATAAACTACATCATATGAAAGATTCCGCATAACATGAAGCAAGGAATCGTGACAACATGAAATAACAAGATCCTGCATCAATCATCAATCATGGATCTATACAACATAATGCAGAAAGAAGAAATACATGAACATATCATATACCTCACCACCAAGGGCCATCTAAAGCAAAGGTTGTCAAAGTGCTTAAGCTCACTGAAGCATCGATTTCACATCATCGATCGCAAGAAGAAGACTATTCGCACATTAAGATGGACATCTGCACTGGCACTTAGAAAAGTGACTGAAAGAGGAAATGAGAGAAATAAAAATCTGACAACAGCATCAGATTTTTGGCATCAAGTAGTGCTGAAACGACTATCCAAAATCTGAATTCTGAGAATTTGAAAATTCGAAGCTCAAGGAATCTTTTAGATTCCCTTGAGATTCCTCAAAGATTCTGTTTCAGGGATAGTTTCTCTTTTTATGGCATAGTTGTTATATGGTTTTTAACCTTTATATGGCATAGTTGTTATATGGTTTTTAACCTTTATATGGGTGTAACCATATTCCTTTTCATACCATTACTTTGCAAGTTGCCACGTATTTGGATACGTTGGTTTTTTTAGATGGTATTTTAATATAACCTTTTTTCCTTATACGTATTTGGTTATAACCATATTGTTATATGGTTTAATATATTTTGGGTTTCACTTTATCTATAGTTATTTTAATAACTATAAACAAAATTTGTTATATAGTTTTTTAATAACTCAAAATAATAACTTTTTTTGTCTACTTGTGCAGGTTTAGAAGGCTATTGGAGGAATGCCAAGTGTCAAGATGCCATGTGGGTCTCACGTGCTGACTGGGATGCCATGTGGCGCATTGTGTGATCCAGGTGGATATTGGTGGCCACCTGCCAAGTCCACATGGACCCCCACCATTGTCTTTCTCAGCATTTTCAGTTTCCTTAATTGTAGCACAACTTACTATTTTTAGCAGTTTTTCGGGTCCTGAACTTCCGGAGCCGTTTTGAGGCCCTAAACGACGTTTTTTGGGATCCCAGGGGCAACACGGGTCCATGGAACATGGACCGGTGTTGCCGTTCCAACATTGATAGTGCTCGAATAGCTCTTTCTAATGAGCTATTGTACGCGTCAAACGGAGATCATATGCTAAAGTTACGACCCCGGGAAGTTGATGTACCAACTTACCCCCAAACGGGGCCCACAGTTTGGCGTTTCATCTCCTAGGGTTAGGTTTTGGAATGTTAGGGGTTTTTCATTGTTTCTCAACAATAAATAGGCCTTCGAGCCTCATTGTAACACAGTTCAGAGGCATGTAGCCATCACATCTCTTCTCAGAGATAAGCTACCATCGCCCTAGCTAGTTTATTTCCATTTCTGATTGTAACATGTTTCAGTATTTTCCATTAAATGAAATGAAGTATTAGTTCCGCTGATATTTGTGTATATGTTACTCTGTAAATTTGTTTGCGTTCCTGTTTAAATCTAGATCAGTGGTATCAGAGCGGTCTGCTTTTTCTCTGTTTTTCTTTGCATGTCCCCCACAAGGTCGGGATATAAGGAGTTAGGGCTTGAACTGGTTGAACCTTTGCAAGACCAGCCTCGCAAATCCCGACGGCCTCCCATGGCGGACGACGAGAAGAAAGACGAGGGGGCAGGAGATCCCATCAAAATCTTGCTCGAAGAAGCGCTCGAGCGACAACGGAACGCGATGATGGACAGTTTTGCGCAGATCCTTCAGCGGCTACCCAGAAGCGGCGCATCGGCTTCCAGCAGCTTCTCTGGAAACGCCACACCCTTTAAGGTACAAGTTAATTTTGAAATCCCCATATTCGAGGGTCAGATAGACGTCGATGCGGTAGATAAATGGTTAAATCTGCTAGAGGGTTATTTTTCTGTTCATGAATTTTCGAGTCGGGAAAAGATTGTTTTTGCTCTTCTCAAAGCAGCCCCCCACGTCAAGGACTGGTGGGAAACCTACTGCAAGCAGAAGGGTGAAAGTACTGGCTCACTATTTTCAGCCGCACCCACCTGGGACTCGTTCTGGGTGGCCATCAAGGAGCAGTAATACCCTGTCGGGAGCTATGAGGCTGAATACATAAAGTGGACCACGCTACGGCAGGGAAGGGACCAAGACATGCCAGAGTTCACCAATCTTTTCCATACCCT
>APFE031407166.1:76185-103712 GCA_000404065.3 Pinus taeda
CTTGGAAGAGAAAAGCTTGAATGATTCAGAATGATGCTTGGACTCACCAACATCCCTTCAGATTAAGGGGGGGAATATTGACACCTAATCCTTGTGATTGGGTGAATTTATGTAAATAAATAAATTAGAAATATGAACAGTCATCAGGAAATGAACTAAACAGTCTCTCCCTCATGTATATAACAAACACCTACCTGATGGAATAAGACAGTCGAATCATTTTTTCCTTATGGAGTTACTGCCTGGTCTGACAACCTTCTTCATCTGCTTGCAATAAAACTGCCACAAGGGTGTCATTAGAGGCAAAAGAAAGTATATGGAACTCCTTGCTATAATCTGGACTGTTTAAAGTGGGAGCCTCCATAATAGCTTTCTTAATGGACTCAAAGGATTTTCTTGCTGCATCAGTCCATTTGATTTCTGACCCCTTCTTCAACATGGAGGTAATATGCTTCACTAGTTCTGCAAAATTTGGTATAAACCTCCTCACAAAATTGATCTTGCCCAGAAAGGACTCGATGTCCTTTTTTGATCTCGGGACAGACAAAGTCTGTATTGCCTTTACTCTTTCTGGGTCAATTCAGACACCTGTAGCAGAAACAATATGCCCTAACAACTTGCCTTCTTCTAAAGAAAACTGTGACTTTTTGGGATTGACTGAAATCCCAAACCTTCTGCACTTCAAAAACACTTTCTTCAAATGCTGTAAATGGTCATGATGGTTGCTGAAGTATACTGTTATATCATCAAGGTAGATAAGGACAAATTTATCCTTCTCTCTCACAAATGCTATATCCATATCTCTCTGAAAGGTGGCTCCAACATTCATTAGTCCAAAAGGCATATTGGCATACATAAAAGTGCCCCAAGGAGTGGTGAATGCAGTCTTTTCTTGATCATCTGTTTGCACGACAACCTGATTATACCTTGAAAATCCATCTAGGAATGACATCACTTTGGCTCCTGAGACCTTCTGCAGCAAATGCTCCATCTTGGGTAGAGGATAGTTGTCTTTCTTAGAGCATTTGTTTAAGTTTTTGAAATCGACACAGAGTTTGATTTCTCCACTTTTCTTCCTCACCACTACTAGGTTGGCTACCCACTTAGAATATCTGAGGGGAACTATGATTTTGGCAGCCAATAACTTCTTGATTTCTTTTTCAATTAGGGGAAGGACCAAGGGGTTGATAGGTCTCAGCTTCTGCCTGAAAGGTATGGTGTCTTTCTCTAAAGGGATTTTATGCTAGATGATCTTCTTGTCATATGTTTTTAGGTCACTATATTCCCAAAGACATCAGCAAGTTGCTTCATTAAATTGCAATATTTAGCACTTTGGTCAGCAGATAGATGGGAAGACAAATTTATGTATCTAGGCTGACCTGACTCCCTATATTATGCTTACAGACAACGATTTTATCTTCTTTTTGGGTAGCCTTGTAAGGCACATCATTCTGGTCAAACAACCTTTCTAGAGGAATTAAACCCTTAGGTATATGATTGCTGGGCAATTGGACAATGCTATCTTTGCCAATTTTATTCTTAAGATGGGATTGGGGATTTTCTTCTAAAGCTTCATTCTCTTGGTCAATTTGCATTTCAGAGAATTCATCAATGACTTGCAAGAACCTATTCACTTCATCATCATCTTCAAAAACTTTCCAATGCTAGACATTATCAGGCAAGGATGGTCTATATTTCATTTGCACTTCATAAACTAATCGGGGAGGCATAAGGGGGATGAACATGCTAGCATACATAGCAAGGGAATCAACAAGATAATTGTTGGCTCTAGGGATGTATGAGATACAAAAAATATCAAAAGAATCTTTGAGTCTCCATACCTCATCTCTGTATGCTTTCAGCCTTGGGTGCTTTGCTTGAAATGTTCTGTTTACTTGCTGAATGATCATATCAGCATCTCCAAACACCTCTATGTTCTTGATTCCTTTGTCTTTAGCTGCGTTCAGGCCCAATATTAGAGCCTCATACTCTGCTATATTGTTGGTGAC
Source organism: Pinus taeda (assembly GCA_000404065.3). Classification (NCBI taxonomy): domain Eukaryota; kingdom Viridiplantae; phylum Streptophyta; class Pinopsida; order Pinales; family Pinaceae; genus Pinus; species Pinus taeda. The sequence goes on from APFE031407166.1 coordinate 78,195, forward strand.
TTGGAAAGCCAGCTTAAATGACAGTTGTGTACTTTCTTGTTCTGGAGATACCAGCACCACCCCTGCTCCTGCAATTTCCCTGGAACATGCTCCATCAAAGAACATCTCCCAAACTTGACTTCCTTGCTCTTCCTCGGCTTGAACTATTTTTTTCCTAAGCTGCATTGAGGCCTTCTGAGATTCTTCTATTTGGAGAATACATGCTCCAAAATCAATGTCCACAACATAAATGGGATGATTAGAAGGATTCTTCTCATCACTAATGATGTATGCCAGTTGTGCTTCTCTGTACAATCTCCTGTTTTCTCCTCCAAAAACTGGGATAGTGGCATAAGATAGATCATTCTGTAATGTCCCACCTAGTCTCTTAATCCATCCTCTAGACAGTAGCATGCCAAACTTAGGAGGGACATCTGCTACCACAATGTCCATCACCATGCTCTTCATGGGCAGCTGAGTTAGGGTAATGGCTAAATCTTTTATCAGTCCCAAGAATTTCACTTTCCTTGAATCAAATGAGAATAGATCATGGTATGGTCTGGTGATATCAAGGCCTAACTCTTCCATGACATCTTTTGGCATCAGATTGTGGCTAGCCCCAGTGTCTAGCAGGCAGTTGTGAAGGATTTTATCATGAATGGTCAAGGAGACATAAAAATATGGAGAATTGTCATCAGCAGGTTTGGTCATGGGGCTCAGCACAACTGCAAGATTGTCATCTTGCAAATTGACAGAGTCAGTGGAGGTTTGTGTGGCTTTCAGCTCAAGAGCTTCAAGGATAGGCTTTCTAAACACTTCACTCTTTACAAGTTCTAACAAAGGCACATATATTTTTAACTTCTGGACTTCTGCTTCAAAGCTGAAAGGAGAAAGGGACTTGTCAGGACCTCTTACCTCTTGAGCTGGTGCTTTGAGGATGACTGGATCAGCTGCTGGTCTTCTTTGTTTAGTATTCTATGGCTCTGTTTGGACAACATCTCTTTGGGCAGGATTCTCCTTGACATTATGTGCATGTGACCTCAGATTATATCTTCATTGCTCATCAATCTGTAGAAGAGCCTTTATGTCCCATTCTTGACTGGTTTGGTCCTGCAGTAGTGATTCTTCATATGCAGCTAATGTCAAAAATGCAGCGCTACCTTTATATTCCATGCAATGTATTTCATCCTCCTCTTCAAATTGTTCCTCCTCCATGACTACATTTTGAAAAGGAGCTTTAACCTTCTGTTCTTCATTTGGTTCTTTCCCCCTGTGAATGATTTGTAGTTGTTCATTTGCTCTTCTGAATGGATTTAAATTTCTTGGAGCAAATGTGTTTTGCTGCCTTGTCTTTCCTGAATTTTGCTCAAATTTTAGCTTAGATATCTCAGCAGCCAATGACTCTATCATTCTAGTCATTTTATCTAGTTTATGCTCTGAAGATGAGGTAGAGGAAGAAGAAGCCTTGCCTCTCTACCTCCTTCTGTCAACATGACTTTTGAGCTTTTCTGCAGCCATGATATTAGACTCTACTTCTAGGGCTGCATCTTGCATGTCTGCCAGAGTAGCACATCTTCTTTCTCTCAATAGCAGGCAGAAATCAGAGTCAAAGGCATTGGCATAGGTGAGTTTGGTTGAGGTGGGGGTTGGCTTAACTTCAGCTGGTATCTTACTATACATACGATTGAATCTTTTATTAAAATCAGGTAAGGATTCCCCATTTCCCCTCTTCAGATTTCCAAACTCAGTATCATAGTATAGCAGGTCCTTCTTATCTCCCCATTGCTTCAAAAATGCATCATCTAGGGCTTCAATGTCAGCAATGGATCTAGGGGTCAATTCTCTGGACCACTTTCTGGCCTGTCCATCAAGGCTCTGGACAAAAACTCTCATCCACACATCATTTTCACTAATGTCTAAGTTATCAACATAACTATAAAAAGACAGTGTAACATTAGCTGTAGACTAGTCTTGAGTGTACAGGTTTTGCATGAAATTAGATGATCAACCTAAGGAATTTCACAATTCGATTTGAGGAATTTCCTAAATAATATGGGCCTAATTCCTCAAGGAACAACTCAAGGAAATATGAGCTCAAGCAAAGGAAAATTTTGACTAAGTCTGGGTCAGAGGCCTTCAGTGAGTAGAGAGATAGGTTATGCACTTACAGGGAGTGCTCAGTTGAGCAAAGCAATTGTAATACATCTCTGTTCATTTGATTAATGTAAGCAATCATTGGGGTTTTTAACAAATTTTGTTCCCCAGATAAAAATACTTGTTGCATGTGTGTTATTTTTTCTTGCATGTCTAAGATTTTTGTTCTAAATTGTGAATTAATGTCCGCATAGTAGTAGCGTAGGTTTGTGTCTTGTGATTTTGATTAAAACTTCATGAGCAATTTGCAAATATATATCCTAGTTTCTATATTTTTTTAGTCATTATATTTGATCTCGAAATATTTTGAAAATCTAAGGTTTTTTATAGTCATGATATATATATTTTTAATTCTATGATTGAAAAATACCAAAATTTTAAGGTTTTTCAGAGTCGTGATATTTTATCTTTAAAGCCATGGCTGAAAAATGTCAAAATTTTAAGATTTTTCAGAGTCATGATATTTATCTTTAATGTCATTGTTAAAAATTGTTGGAAATTTTAGGTTTTTGGAGCCATGATATTTTATCTTTAACGTTATTGTCGAAAATTATTGGAATTTTAATGATTTTTGGAGTCATGATATTTTATTTTTAATTCCATCACTAAAAAATGTTGGAATTTTAGCCAAAAAACCGATGATGCGACATCAACACTTTTTGATTTCAAGGTGTTTTTTTATGTTTATTGCAAAAAGATTTTAGTTTTTAATGCCATTGCTAAAAAAAACGAAATTTTAACCCAAAAAATAGTGTTGATGCAACATCAAGTTGCATCAACACTTTTCCTTTCAGGGTATTTTTTCATTTTTATTGCACAAAAAAATTAGTTTTTAATGTTGTTATTTTTTTTTTGGAATTTTAACTCGAAAAAAAGTGTTGATGCAACATCAACACTTTTTGTTTATAGGGTTTTTTTTTCATGTTTTTTGCACAAAAATAGGGACATTTTGGGCTAGAGTTCTCATTAAGTTGGTATCTTTGTTTAACTTTCCATATCATTGTGATGTGCCTCTACTATTTGAGACCATATTTTTATATTATACAACATATTAGACTTGTCATATTGATTTGTAAATTTCCATGGATATTCCATTATAATTTTTTGTCATAATAGATCTTATATTATGTTGAAATATTTTATTATTCAAGTTTATTTACCTAGATCTTAAATTTTTACTTTTTATTTATTTTTATTTATGAGGAAATATCTAGGAAAATCCACCCAAAGGGATCACATCCCACCAACTTATTAGCATAGGTTAACCCCGAGGGTGTCAAGGAGAATTGACCCCGTGACCTCCCATTAGCGAGGTGCTTTAGTGATGAGAACTCAACCAATTGAGTTAAAACTCAGGGCTAGATCTTGGAATTATCACCACTAGTTTATTGCTCAAATTTATGAAAATAATTGAATTATGAAAATGAAAGAAAAAGAAAAAGAACATACCATCTACATAAATGAACATAATATGTACCACAAGGAAACCCAAAATAGGAGAAAAACTAGCTAGAAGGTGGGGCCTATGCTTTGCTTTTTTCTTTACTTATGAAAATACAAATACAAATACAAAGAAAGGGGCACTAACTATGGGGTTGCTTTTAGACAATATGGCCTGAATGGCTACTGCAAAAGATTCTTCCTCTTCTATTATGCTCTCAAATCTCACTCCTAAATCCTTGGCTCAACTAATGAACATGCACAATGCTAAAAGAATGGAACCCTTTCTCTTCGTAATGGCCCAATATTTAACACAACCCAATAACCATCTAGGGTTGGGGTGTTTGCATGCCTCAACCCTCAATTAGTGTTAGGTTTTGGACCTTCTAGAATTGATCTAAAAATCACTTGTGAGTGACCTCAGTTAATTAATTAATAAATGAAGGTATTATAGACTCATGTGTTGGTGTGTGTCTATGTTATTTTAGGCAACGGATCAATCAGATTGCAAAATACACAGACACTGGAAAGATGGAAAACAGTAAGAGAAACACAATAAGCAAATACAAGAACACAACAAATTAATAAGGAGTCCACCCTATCCTACCGGGCTACATCTTTGGTCCAGCTTTCAGTGGTGGCCTTCTTTTATTGTGTCTTTAAAGCAGAGATTTACAGTGAGGAGCTCAATTTAAGTCTCCTGAAACAGATAATACTTGGTAGGGTGGTTCTTGGATTCCCCAAGCCACTAGAGTGCACAGACTCTTTCCTTACCAAATCTTGGCCTCTTTGGTCTTTAATGGGAGGAGCCCAATGTGGTACTCAATTCTCGATAGATCCTCACAGGGATTGCTTGAACCTCTCAAGCTTTCTGTTTGCTCGATGCTGCCTTAGGTCAGCTCGGCTCTCTGTTTCTACTTCTTACTTCACTGTCTTTTCTTGCTCTCGCTCTCTCTGTCTTCATTTTCTTCTCTGTTCTATTCTCTGTCTGTTCATGGCTTAAAGCCAATCTGTCCTTGATTGTTCCCTTCCTCTTCCACCCCTTTGGATCGCCCGCTGTTGTTCGTTTGGAGTTCCTTGCCTTTGCATCATCTCACAGGGAGTGGCCACTTGTCCTCTCACGAACTATGCCAGCTCTTTCTCAATGATTCGGTCTTTTAGTTACACTATGGAAGGACTCATCCGCCAACTCAGCAGTCAAATCGGACTTCAGAAGTTTACATGTCGCGGCTTAATTCCCCTGTCAAATCCAGTTTCTCCATTGGGCGCAATCTTCGTCGTCAGATCTGGAGCCCCCAGATCCTGCGATATTTGCTCATTTCGCGTGGTTTACTTGCTCAACTGTTAGTGTGTGATGAGAGGTGGTTTTCTCTCTCATCCACAAGACACGCGTCGTGCGATGAATGGATCGCTCGTTTTCTGCCAAATCCGCTTACCGCCCAAGGATGCCCCCGATATACTGCCAGTTTCAGAGCGTGGGACCCGCCTTTTGCCTTAGCACTTTCCCCACGGTTTCTCGACTTCCCATGCGACCGAGTGCTCGAGGCCTTTCCTTCTCGAGGGGTTTTGCCCAGCAATGCGCGATTAGTGCTAATCGTGCATTAGAAATGGCCTCCGTTTCTCGATCCGGGCTTCCCAACTGCCAGTTTTGCCTCCTGCGCAGTCTAAATGGGCCTCGGTCAACGCGCTTTGACCGAGGTCCTCGTCGTTCCTTGCTGGCTGTAAATTGCCACTATCCAGAGGTCTTCCTGATCGCTCTTTGTTCATAAATTTATGAGGTCTGTCTTGATTTGATACAGTCATGGCACAGTGATAATTTTTCATGGATCTAATTCAGATCATAGCCTTCCCACTGAAAAGATTTTGGACCACCAAAAGTTGGTTTTCAAGAATCGACTAAGTGAGAGTACAATTGTCTCACTTGTCCAATCTCTATCCACTTTGCACTGCTTGGCTTTGAACCCTTGAGCCCAATTTTGAGGTACTCGACATCTCCTTTGTGCATCATCCACACCTTCCTGTCCAGATCTATGTCTTCCTGCAATTCATTAAGATATTCAGGTAGCAGGTCACCAATAGAAGGCAATTGAATTTGCTCTTCGGGATCCTCAATTAGTGAGGGTTCAAACAATCTCAAGCAATCTGCATTTATGACTGAGTAGATGTGCATGTAAGCTGGTTGATCAAGGTGAAAAGCATTCTCACCAATCTTCTCAAGTATCTTGAAGGGTCCATACCTGATAGGCTTTAGCTTTAGGTGCATCCTGTCCTTGCTGATATACAACTAGACTTGGTCACCAACTTGGAAACTATGCTCCATCTGATGCTTGTCATGCCTTACCTTGTATTTGGCTTGGCTCTTTTCTAGCTATTCCTATACTGCCTGGTGGATCTCTTGGATTTGTTCTATGAACCTAGTTGCTCTGTCCACATCACTATGTCCCTCAACTATGGTATCTTTACCAAAGACAAAGTCCAAAGGAGACCTTGGGGTGAAACCAAAACAGGTCTCAAAAGGAGATCTCTATGTAGAAGAATGTTTTGCTATGTTGTAAGCATGCTGCACATAACACAAATGTTCATCCCAAAGCTTAGGATGTTTGCTGCAATATCCTCTGAGTAACTGGATCACTGTCCTGTTGACTACTTTTGTTTAGCCATCAATTTGTGGATGAAAAGCTGTGCTTTTCTTTAGTTTGGTGTCCATCAATTCCCACAAACTTGACCAAAACTTCCCCACAAATCGGGTGTCTCGATCAGATACAAATGGAAGTGGGTAATCCAAAATGAACCCATACATGTTCAAAGAACAATTTTGCAGTTTGTTCAGTTTTAATCTGTTTATTACAAGGTATCAAAATACACATTTTGTTGAACCTATCCACAACAACATATAGATAATCATGACCTTTCCTAGATTTAGGCAGTCCTCCAACAAAATTCATGGAAACACTTTCCCAAGGGTGAGAAGGAACTGGTAATGGAGTTACAAACCTAGTTTTCTATTGTTGGGCTTGCTTTTAGCACACATAGTACACCCTCTTACATATCTAGAAACAGTCTCATTCATTTTTGGCCAATTTCAAAATCTTTGCAGCTGTGCAACTGTTTTACTTACCCCAAAGTGACCTGATATCAGAGAAGTGTGTGCTTCTCTAATTATCTTTACTCTTTCAGTTTGTGGAATGCATTACTTCCCACAATGGCATAAGAGTCGGCCTTTACATGATAATCCAATTCTTCTACTTGTTTGCCTTGACTTAAAGTTGCATATACATCCTTAAAGTCTATATCTTGAGCATATTGTTCAATGTAGCTTTCATGTAGCACATAATTATGCTTAAGTATAGTAGATGCATTTATAATGGGTCTAGATAACATGTTTGCAACTTTATTGTGTATGCCCTTTTTATATCTGATGACTAAATGAAACTGTTGTAGAAAACCCATCCATCTATAGTGCCTTGATTGTTGCAATTTAGTTTGGGAGTGTAGATATTGAAGTGGTTGATGATCAGTATGTATTACTGTCTCTTTTCCCATTAAGTAATGTTTCCACTTTTTCGCACTCTGTACTAATGCATACAATTCTTTATCATATATAGGATAGTTAACTACTGCAAGATTAAAAGTCTCAGAATGATAACATATGGGTTTACCGTGTTGTGTAAACACTGCTCCCATGGCATAGTCACTGGCATCTATTTGGATCTCAAATTGTCTTTGAAGATCAGGCAGTGCTAGTACAGGTGTTATACTAATCTTTTCTATCAAGGTGTCGAAGGCTTTTTGCTGTTTGCCTCCCCACTGAAACACCTTGTTCAATCCTGTTAAAGCTTGTAAGGGAGCTGCAATTAAGGAAAAGTTAGAAATTAACTTCCTCCAATATTGTGCTGCTCCTAAGAAGCCTCTAAGTTCTGTAGCAGATTTGGGTTTAGGCCAATTTACAATGACTGCCACCTTAGAGGGATCTATCTTCAATTCACCACCCCCTACTATATGACCCAAATAATTCAGATATGTTTTGCCAAATTCACATTTTGAGAGTTTAAAATGAAGTTTTTCTCTTTTCAAAACATCTAATGTCTGCTTAACATGCTTTAAGTGTTCTTCCCACGTTTTACTAAAAATCAGAATGTCGTCCAGATACACAATAACAAAATCATCAAGAAAACGTCTGAGTACATCATTCATTAATCTCATGAAAGTAGCGGGAGCATTAGTCAAGCCAAAAGGCATAACCTGCCACTCATACAATCCCTGCTTTGTTTTGAAAGCAATCTTCCATGCATCTTGTTCTTCAACTCTAACCTGGTGGTATCCACTGCGTAAGTCTAGCTTGGAGAAATAAAAAGCTTCTTTCAATTGATCTAAAAGATCATCTATGCGAGGAAGGGGATACCGATTTTTTATTGTTATCTTATTCAGTGCTTGGTAATCAATGCACATTCTCCACAAGCCAGCTTTCTTTCTCACCAAAACGATTGGTGACCCACATGGTGATGTGCTAGGTCTGATGAACCCTTTCTCGAGCAACTCCTGCACCTGCTTCTTGATTTCAACATTCTCTAAAGAGGACAACTTGTATGTTCCAATGTTAGGCAACGGAGCATCTTGCTGCAAAATAATATCATGCACTATTTCCTTTTTGGGTGGCAGACCTTTAGGTTCTTGAAACAAGATATCATACTCTGAAACAACCTTTTCTAAATCAGCTTGATGTTTAGCATTACAACCCTCAAATACATTGGTTTTATCAGGTTTCTTTTCCTTGACAACCATCAGTAAGAATTGTTTACATGAATTTATCATTCGTTTCATTTGCCCTGAGTTTATGAAAGTATAATTATTCTTGAGCTTAAGATCTCTTACAAAGTATTCGATTCCATCTTTAACAAGTAGTTACTTGTTCTCAACTCTATAGAAAATAGCTTTCCTATCATACAAGTAAGGACTTCCTAAAACAATTCCACATATATCCAAAGGAATTATGTCTAACTCAACCTCATCTACAAATGCTGACCCAAAAGAAAACTTGAGTTTACATTGTCTAGTCACTTGCAGTTGTGCTTTATCATTCAACCATCCTAATGGGTATGGTTTCTTGTGAGGTGTAGTTGCTAATCCCAACTTCTTTACAATTGCTTCAGAAATTAAATTTACTTGTGAGCCACTATCAAACAAAGTACCAATCTTTTGATGTTTGGAAATAACTCAAATATGGAAAAGCTCATGTCTTTTTCTCTCATTTTTTTCATCCACAGTAGATTGTGCAGAATTACTAGTAGATGCTTCAGAATTCTTACCTCTTATACCTGTGGTTGCAATGGTTGTTTCATCTCCTGAGTTTAACCCCAAATCTTTCTGAATAGCTGCAACAGTCTTCTTCTTCTTGTCCTCAAACTTCTTAGGTCTCAGCTCTGGATGCAGACTCCAGCAATGCTCATCATCATGCCCATCTTTTTTACAGTGAGTGCATGAAACCTTGCTTTTCTGTGCAGTGTTAGCCTTCCTGGCTTTCCATTTCTATTTTCTTTTCTCGTTATTCTTGCTTGCAGTGGGTTGGGATGATCCCCCAACTTCTGGACTTCCATTCTTTCCTCTAGCTTCTAGATGAGTAGCTTGTACAAATACCTCATCTATACTAGTGGGATTAAAAATGAGGATAGTGTGCCTCATGTAGCTGTGTAGACCACCAATGTACTTCAACAGAGTCTCAGGTGAGTCTAATGAGATTCCTAGAATCAATGCTCTCTTTCTAAATTCTTGAGTGTACCCTTGCACACTTTGAACTTTCAACTGTCGAACATTTTGCCAACTCTTCATGGCTTGCTGCATATAGGCCAATGGATAGAAATGATTGCACAAACAAATTCACTCCAGACAGAGATGGTCTTACTATGTCTTTTCATGTCAGCTTGGGTTCTGCCTTCCCACCAAACCAAGTCAGTGCCTCCAAGGCATAGGCTTTCCAGCTGAATCTTGCTCTTGTCTGAGTCAATATTCTGTACTCTGCAATAAACATCAATTTGTCTAATCCAATTGTCTAGCTTTTCTACATTCAACTCTCCATCATATATAGGTAAATCAAATTTAACATCTAGTTTGATCAAAGATGCTTTCTTTTTAGGGCTATTAAGAGGTTTGAGAAAGCTTTCCTCTTTCCCTTTGCCTTTTGAGTGGTCATGGGAATGTGACTCATCTTCTCCTTTGTCTTGCTTAGAGCCTGATGAATCTTCATCCTTATGTTTTCTAAAGTCCCCATGCATTTCTTCTACCATGGACTTTATGGCTAGGAAACTATCTATGAATTGAGGGTCTAGCCCCATGGAACCTTCCTCTGTTGATCTAGTTAGCATTCAACAGCTAAACCAACACAAGCTTGTCTAACCTTAACAGCCTAAAGCTCTGATACCACTTGATCTGAAAATCACTCATGAGTGACCTCAGTTAATTAATTAATAAATGAAGGTATTACAAACTCATGTGCTGGTGTGTGTCTATGTTATTTTAGGCAATGGATCGATTAGATTGAAAAATACACAGACACTGGAAAGATGGAAAATAGTAAGAGAAACACAGTGAGCAAATACAAGGACACGACAAATTAATAAGGAGTTCACCCTATCCTATAGGGATACGTCTCCGGTCCAGCTTTCAGTGGTGGCCTTCTTTTATTGTGTCTTTAAAGCAGAGATTTACAATGAGGAGCTCAATTTGAGTCTCCTGAAACAAATAATACTTGGTAGGCTGGTTCTTGGATTCCCCAAGCCACTAGAGTGCACAAACTCTTTCCTTACCAAATCTTGACCTCGCTGGTCTTTAATGGGAGGAGACCAATTGGTACTCAATTCCTGACAGATCTTCACAGGGATTGCTTGAACCTCTCAAGCTTTCTGTCTGCTCGACGCTGCCTTAGGTCAGCTCGGCTCTCTGTTTTCTGCTTCTTGCTTCACTATCTTTTCTTGATCTCGATCTCTCTGTTTTCGTTTTCTTCTATGTTCTATTCTCTGTCTGTTCATGGCTTAAAGCCAATCTGTCCTTGACTGTTTGCTTCCTCTTCCACCCCTTCGGATTGCCTGCTGTTGTTCGTTTGGAGATCCCTGCCTCTGTGTCATCTCACAGGAAGTGGCCACTTGTCCTCTCACGAACTGCACCAGCTCTTTCTCAACAATTCGGTTTTTAGTTACACTATGGAATGATTCATCCAACAACTCAGCGGTCAAATTGGACTTTAGAATTTTACATGCCGCGGCTTAATTCCCCTGTCAAATCCAATTTCTCCATTAGGCGCAATCTTCGCCGTCAGATCTAGAGCCCCCAGATCCTACGATATTTGCTCATTTCACGCGGTTGACTTGCTCGACTGTTAGCACGCAATGAGAGGCAGTTTTCTCTCTCATCTGCCGAACACGCATTGTGCGATGAATGGAATCGCTCGTTTTCTGCCAAATCCACTCACTGCCCAAGGATGCCCCCGATATACCGCTGGTTTTGGAGCATGGGACTCGCCTTTCACCTTAGCACTTTCCCCACAGTTTCCCGGCTTCCCATGTGACCGAGCGCTCGGGGCCTTTCCTTCTCGAGGGGTTTTCCCAGCGATGCGTGATTAGCACTAAGAAATGGCCTCCGTTTCCCGATCCAGGCTTCCCAACTGCCAGTTTTGCCTCCTGCGCGGTCTCCATGGGCCTCGGTCAGCGCACTTTGACTGAGGCCCTCGTCGTTCCTTGTTGGCTGCAAACTGCCACTGTCCAAAGGTCTTCCTGATTGATCTTTGTTCATAAATTTCTAAGGTCTGTCCTCATTTGATACAGTCATGGCACTTTGAATATTTTTCATGGATCCAATTCAGATCAAGAATATTCTTGGATGTCCACATGTGGCTATCCCCACATGTGTGAGTAATGAAGTGATGGAACCCAACCCACGCTCCAACATAACCTCGGTTGTCAACCTGTCCGGTGTTAATTATGTTGGCGGATTCGGTTGTTGATTTGGCGGTTGATTAGAGATATGAGTGTTGGATATTTTTTTATTGGAATTGGCAATCATTAATTGTGGCTCGTAATTGCAAACCTACCTTGTACCCAGCCTTGGGCTTTGTTTTCCCGCTTGGTCTTTACACAAAACCTTTGTGCTTTCCTGTCATTGTTTGGTTCTGCTCTGTTGTGGGAGCTCTGCGAGGGTTCCTATCAAAGTGTTCTACCTCGTCCTGGTTCTTATGGCAAACTCTGTTTTTGGGTGTGGCTGCGAACAAATGTTGGTCTCCTGGACTTGCTTGTGCTATTGGCAACGAATTTTCCTTGTTGCATGAAATTGTCTCTGCTCTGGAGGTTGGTCCGCTCGTATTCTTCTACACAGTGAGTTATTGTTTTGTTCTGCTGTTGCTTGGGCTCGATCCCTAGTCTCTCGGGCCACCGGTTGTTCTTTCCTGTTGTTGACAATGTTCTTTGCTACTATTATAGTGCTAAAGTCGTTTTAAGTTCTAGTTCCTATGTGCACAGGTGACGGCACAATGATTCGCTCGGCTACTTCTTCATGTAATTTGTCCCTCCGTGTTTTATCTCCACTCTCTTCTGGTTTAGAAGCTGACCAATGCCTGATCCTCCTATCTCAGGCTTCTTTTGGTTTTCTATGGCTCTATTTCATGAGATTATTGGTCTGTTCGTGCCCCCAGGTAAATTATGTTCTCCCTTTGCTTATATTGTATCTCTGTTCATGCATCACTGTGTAATGTATGCTAACCGTGGCTCGTTCTGTCTGCATAGGTCGAGGGTTCGACCTTGGGCACGAAGAATTATCACGATTCGGTCTCCAAACCCTACAACTCTTTGCTAGTAGGCTTTGTCAACTTGTAGTTAGGGTTTTATGGTTTTGTGATGATTGCTCCTCGCTGTCCGGTTGCGGTGTATGTTTTTGGGTCATTCTCACGACCTAGGCCTGTGTTTGGTTTCAAATTCCAGTCTATTTACTGTTCTGGTCTAGCTGTCTAGTTGAGGCTCGAGGGTTTTGTTGACATCAAACCCTGGACTAGGGTTTGTTCGTTCCAGTGGACACTGTATACTCTATTTGTTTTGGACAATGTAATATTTAATTTGTATTGAACAACAACAATATAATATATATATATATATATATATATTATTTGTCTCTGTTTGTTAAATAAAATGTGTGATGGTTCGTCCAGAATTACCTCTGTTGTAGTTTGTTTCACCAGTGCCTTGACTCTGTATTCTCCATATGATTGTTCAATGTATGACTTCCTCCTGGTTGTGAGTTTTGTTCGCGTACCTGTCCGTTCTTGTTGGGGAAATTACGTGTGTTTTACAGTATTTTATGTTAAGAGAGGAAAAGAAAAACAACCTACAGCTGTAGGCTTGCACTTTGCTTATTGTTTCTGAGTTCAATTAGTCAATAGAAAAAAACAAAATTGCACAACACGTAGGCAATGATACAGATGGATGATAGAGAAATTTGCATTCTGTCTCTTTTATTACTTGTATCTGGAAAATGTTGAACCTTTTACATGTTTTTCATTGTTACATTTATGTGCTTTGTTTACAGTTAACAAACCTGTGTAGTTGCTTTCGGTTGTAGACAGTATGGTTACATAACTACTAGGTATTCAGTTTTGGTTTCATGACAAGAGATTTGTTGTACATTTAGACACATTTGTCTTTTTCTTTTAGAATGACAGGACAATTTCTAATCCACTGTTTATTAAAATCAGACAAATAAATAATCCTAACCGACCAACTACCTTTGACTAATACAGAGATTAAGACAAAAACGAAATCCTACCTCCTACTCTGGCAAACTAAACATGAAAGACAAACCAAATGTTAACTCAACTTTCCAACCTGGAAGAGACCGACACTCGGTCATGGTGCCTTAGCTAGATGCTCCTACATCATGGAGGTTGAAAAATGATATGGATTGGATCATTATTTAATTTGTCATCCAAATTCATGCTTTCAAAGAGGAAAAATTGAAGTAATAATCTTACACGAATAATTTTATCAGCGGGACCCTATTTGGATAATTGGGGTCTGAAACCTTTTGGGGCCATTCTGAGAGCTTACATGACATCTTTTGGGTTAATTTTTTTGTTTTTGTTTCCTAAAGTGATGGACCCATGATGTTGTTATACAATCAACATTCTTTCCAATAGTGCAATAATCATGTCAATTAGAGTTTGAATCAAAAACCTATGCCTCCTAGAAGTTGATGTATTGTGATTAACCACCATTTTTTAGAGGATGCCACATCATCCCTTATTACTATTGGAAGAGGGCTAGCCACACGGGGACTATGAAGAAGACTCTAGAAGGGTTGAGTTGTAACTCATGTTGAGGGTTGAATGTGTCAAATTTAACCCCTAGTTGGCTATCAAGTTGTGTTATAACTTGACCACTAAGAGGAGAATGAGTTCCATTCTATTTGCTAGCATTTTGTTCCATAGTAGAGCAGAGTAGATGAGTGTAGATAGAAAGAGAGAATAACTAAGGGGGTTTTTGTTTTGCAACATACCACAAGCCACAAGTATTTGGTAACTCCATAGAGTGTGCATTCTCCTTTGTAATCACATCATTTCCATTCCATACAAAATAAAATAGAGCAACTTCACCTTCTGGCTAGGTTTTCTTCAAAGAGGGTTTCTTAAAGGATATCTTGGTGTTCCTTGTGGTTTGTGAATAATTGTATTTACTTGTTCTCTATTTTTCATATATTATCTGTTGTATGCATAAACAACAAAATGATAATAACAAATATAAAATCTAAAAGGAATTAGTTGTTCATAATATAAATTTTAGTTTATTTTCATAGATTAGCCATGACAAATTATCCAGTGGAATATCCACAACAATTTGCAAATCATATTGGTATCATAATAAATTTCTTTAGGCATTTTGTGGGAAAATGTAGGGGATTATATTGATTTAAGAAAAAAATATAAAACCCTAGCCATGGCCAATGAATCAGCATGATGAACCCTTGAGATCCAATAGAGGAAATGCTTGCGTGATTGGGAGCACAAGTCGCAAATATAAACCCTAATATGAGCCTTCTCGTGGTGGCCCTAACCAATAAGCTTAGGTTGTTTGAAGAAGATGGAGGTTTCAACTCAGAGGTTAGATTGGAGGGAAAAATGAGGGGATTAGGAAGAACTAGAGGAGTCTAAGAAACTTGGAAAAAAATAAATAAATAAATAAATACATAAAAATACTTGTGTTCGAGCATTGTAAGCCGTCCATAATATCTCTTCAAGATATTATGCAAAGGTGGATATCAAGCCAGATCAAGGTGAGATAGATGATTTGAAATTAAATCATCAGTTGCAACAGTTAGAGGTTTATTTTAGTGTACACCATATAGAGGAGACATAAATTTTCAATTTCTTGTTTGAAATTAGAGGGCCATGTCTTGATTTGGTGGGAAAGCCACACTGAAACCATTAGGCTAGAAGAGTATTCTCCAATAACTAAGTAAATATTTCAGTAATGTTGAGAAGAGTTTTGGAGAATTAACATTACTTTGTATTGTTCTTGAGCACTTAATTCATCCCATGGTATGCACTACTATCACGATGTCTAAGTGGTGATGTATGATATCAACGTTAAGTCGATTGAGCCTTAAATAAAAACACTACTCAACTTTTTATTACTAGAGTGATATACCCTTCGAACTATCTTTATTAATAATAGAGTATACTTTCAAAGCTACCTTATGTTAGAGTAATATAAAGGTGAAGCATTATTTTCTTATTATCCTTGCTAATAACAGTGGATAAACACAATCAATATTATGTTGACTTGGCATTATTTTCATGATTGAGTAAAAAACCAAAGTATTATTTTTAAAGTAAACATTAAGGAAATAAATTTAAGTTATTTTTTAAAAATGTTGTATTGTATCCTAAATCTCATTGGCTATGAGATTATATCTCTTATTCTGTAATCATTACTGGTTTGTACTCTCCTCCTATGGTGAAGGACTAATGTACAATACAACCCGCACTTAGATTCGTAGATTTATGAACATATTTTTTTGAGTAAAAAAAACCGTACCAAAACTATCCCTACTCCATGTGAGCCTAGCTGTAAACATGTTTTATCGCCGATTTTTCAAGTAAGAATCGTTGAAAAAGGGTCCCCCACTTTGCATTAGCTTGACTGTAAACCACGTTGCGACTTAAATTTTAGCCCTATTTTAGCCATTAAAGAGAAATGCGGCAAAAGACTTCTATGAGTTTTGAACAATGGTGATCACCAAACATAGGGTCCTGATTTTTTATTAGTCCCTGCCGCAGGTAAGGCAGCGACTATAGTAATCAAAATGCCGAGCATAAGCATTAGTTCAACATCTTAACAATAACAAATAACCAAAGTTTTTCATCACGCTCTGTATTTTTCATACTGCAACTTTTTTCTCCATCTTATTTGGCCTCTTTCCGAGGCGGGGAGGCAAAAACATATGTTATATTCATAAATTTACTTTGTATAAACTAACAATTGGATTAATGTTAACGTTAATTCCATAACATTTAATGTTTATTATTTTTTCATTTCCTATGTTTTATGTTTTATAATATTTTTTACCTTGACACATGTGGCGAGTAGAAAACTGCAACATTTTGCGTGGCAAACTACAACATTCTACATGGGCGGAAACATTTGTCCAACATGACACATGTACCTGGGAAACATGACAGATGTGCCGCTTAGCAAACTACAACATTCTGCATGGAAAACTGCAACATTCTACCTAGGCAACAACCGCCCAACCGCCCATGATGTCGGGTCTTAGGGTATTTTACTAGGTAATCTAATCTTATGCAGGGTCTTCTACTGGTAAGAAGAAGTAACAACTCTAGATTATCCAGTCGAACCAACAATAGTAGTAGCAGTTCTGGATTATCAACACGATCCAGCACTAGCATCATCTTTCAGTGTCTTTCTCTGGCTAGCGTACACCATTCTAGCTTGTGTCTTTATAGCTGATATAACTTGTATATTGCTGCTTAGGTGCGACCGTGCATAAGGTAACAAGAAAATGTTGCATATAAATTGAAGAATTTCAGACGAACACCAAAATCGAAAATTACTCTATAACAATTTTGATAGCTTGTCTTATAGGTAACAAAATGAATATAATTTTTCTAGGTAATGAGGAACTATAGTTGATGTCAGAATTACCAGAGTTCAAATTATAGGATCACTTGCTCGAGATATTGAATTATGAGTTTCCTTGCAGTCAATTGCATAATCCAACCTTGAAACTAGGCGAAGGGAAGCCAATTTCATATCGATACCCATCAGCGAAAGCACTGGATTTACCCCATTTACCTCACCTCGCAACAATCGACAAGGGGCAGTCAGTGAGTGTGAATCTATTGCCCTTCAAAAGCTAGTTCCACAGCCTACCTGTTTTTATCTATCAATATTGCTTGAACGTTTACATTTTGCTTATTTATGCTAACAAAACAAAAAAGAGGGATGTGATAACCTACCTACTTCTCGATTTATTCTTGCTCCTTGTTGAGATAAGTATAAGCCAAGCCATAAAGCCAGAAGGAGGCCCAGCAGCAACACAACCAGCAGTCCCCCACTAGAAAATGCACGCTCGACATTATACAAAGCATTCTATGATAATATTGAACTTGTCTTTATACATATTAGGCATATTTAACATGTAGCATTCATTATTTCCATAAACAGAGTAAAAGCGTCACATATTTATAAGAAATACAAGAACTAACAAATTTTGCTTAGAATGGACACTAATATGATCCTCTTCCACCTGGAATAAGCAACGATTTTCAAGGAACTTTACATAGTTGTGCCCCGTCTTCAATACATAGTCATACTCAACATCTTCATTGGCGTTCACCAGACCTTCTACGATCCACATCTGCACCAACCAGTCCACCAAAATGTGAGAATATTCAGTCCACATGGCATAGTAAAGAAAGAAACTTTTCAAATTAGGATGGGGAAAACTATCGTAACTCCATCTCAATCACTGATATAAATCTCGATCAATTCTAGGGTGAGTAAGTGGAAAATTTATATCCACTTTCTGCATCTGATTCAAAGCATGCTTCCACTCATCTATGACTGTGTTGTCATTCATTATGGTGGAAATTACCTTTATCAGCAATGGTATCCCTTTACACTCCTCGTCCACTCGTCACGCAGTATGCTCTATATTGATAAAAACTGAATATATTACCTAAATGTCTCTCCAAGTGAGATACCTGGAGAGTGTACAAACACTCATACACACACTCTCATCAATTAGGAGAACAACCTAGTACATATAGGCTTTCACACAATCAGGGTAGTTTCAACCACTCCCTAGATAGTAGGATCTGAGATCTAAGATTAAAGTCTCAATCCTATCATCATCATAACAGTAATCTAAGTTTAGCTTTCTCCATTAATTCCAACACTCCCCCTTAATGGAGAAATGGTACTGAAAAAATAACATATGCCTGCTCATCTAGTCTCAACTAGGCTTACAATTAAAACTTGAAGAAACTTGGTAACATAGTTTTCATTTTAGTCTTCTTGCAACAGAGCCCATACTTGTTCATTTGTGGATGAGTCTTCATCTTCACTTTCTTTGCCATGAGGTACTGTTGTATCTTCACCTCATTTCTTCCCATGTGAAGGAAATCTTGAATTCTTATTCTCACCCTTCTCAGAATTATGGCAGGCCGGATAGGAGAATTTTCCTTCTCACTATTTCCGGTGTCAATCATTTGAACATTAGCAATGATGTCTTCATCATTCATTAATGAAACTTCTGTGTTGACTTCTTAAAGACATGGTGTTTCAAGCTATGCTTCAAGGAACTTCAATTCTTCTTCAAACTTCGTTTCTTTTTCTTGCCTCCCAATATTTGCACAAAAAACAATGTTAGATTTATAAAGAGGACGACATTTGCTTTTGTCTTCCTGCATCTTCAGGGGAGCTTTCATTTCTCCATCTCTCCCTACTCCATCCCTCTCTGCTGACATAGTTATGCCTTCAGCCTCTTCACTTAGTTCTGTTGTTGCAAGCATGTTCTGTATTTGATCTGTATGTGAGGATAGGCCTTCCTGCTCACCAAAGAGTAATTCATCAATGAGATGTTTTTCAATCATCAAATTGATCCACTCATCATGAGGTATATAAGTCTCATCAAACTTGATTTCTGCATCTGGAAAACTTTCAGGTTCTACAATAATGGATGTGTTTTCATCATCACAAGTTTCAGGTACATACACACATTCATCACCCATCATTGCATCTTCAGTTTCACAATCAAATATGGGATCATTTTCAAGAGCAATATCTTCAGCATCATTGCCCTCATTCAAACAATATTTCATCTCTAAAACATCCCATAAAAAACTTTGTACTAAGAATCTCTCCATATTCATATGTTATGGTGAGTATGATGTTGTCATCTACTGCAGATGTTATAAGACTTAATGCTGATGCATCTCCACTATCATCAATAACATCTTCAACATAATCCAATAAATTTACCTTCCATAATATTGTTTTCATTTCATTTGCCCATATTTCATAATTCATACCTGAAAAAGACGGTAAATTTGGGATTAACTATTTCATAATCTTATCAAATTCCAAATCTGTATCTTGATCAACTGCTGGTTCATCACCGTCAACTTGAAACACATCACTAAATTCAGCAAAACAATATTTTGCATTTCTCCTTTGATGCTTTCTCCTTAGTTTTCTTCGAGACTCTTTCAATCTCCTTTGTTGACCCATTTATCCTTCCACTGGGACACCGATCAGCCTTCAAAACGCAAGTAGATCCACAATCAAGCACCTTCACAAATCGGCCTTTGCAATCGGATTTAAACTCACACAAGTCGGCCTCCTGCTTGACCTCCACACCACAACTTTGCAACGACTACACCGATCTCAACAACCACCATGAGAAAGCACCCTCGACCCCTTCACTCCAGATCCAAGCAATGCCACACCAATGATATTCTCCCGGTAGACGCACCAACGACTTGGGCTCATATCTCCTGAAATTGATCTTCGACCTTCGCTGCTCCACTTCAGCCTTTACCAGGCTCGACTTCTAGCTTCCCAATCGCGGGATCTCCTATGTGCCTATGTCAGATTGACTCCAAATCACCTGGAGAGAAAATACTTGCAATTTGGTAGGTCGACTTCTTCTCACGTCCCAAAGACACAAAGTTCTGTCAAGAGAGCTTGAAATTGACAAATGTTGATCCAATACAACCAGCTTGGTGATGAAACCATCATGATCCAACCAAATGAGCCCGTCAAATGAATCTCCCACGGAGAACGCACAAGGCTTGGTAGAAATTCGTGGGGACGGGACTCTCAACAGCAACAACAAATTGATTTCAAGTAACAACACCACGATATCTAAGCATAGATCGGCTCTTTGCCTCCTCGACCAATGCCACGAAAAAATGCCACCGTGAGCAGGCACCCTCGCTCCAATGGCAACCTCCATACAGGAAACACGAAAAAAAACTCAACCGGATAGCAGCACCTCCGGGCAGATGGCACAACCATACCACACCTCCACTGCACCAGATCCGCTAACAATCTCCACGCCACTGCTGCAATCCCCACACATGCAACCTTCAACTTAGTTGCAGCAGATCCACCACTAAAGACAGTCCGCAGATCTGGCAGCGCTTACAAGAAATGTTGGATTTACTGGAGGAATCACGGTTTTGGAAGGGAGGACCCTGACTGGATAATATCCCAACATGGTTCCCGCAAGGCTCAAAGCTGCTCTTGCACCTTTCTCATCGGCGAATTCTATAAATGCAAAACAAAGAACTAAATTAGGATCACCACATATGCGACAGTTGATAACCCATCTGCAATTGATGAACAACACTCATTCTACAACGGTCTTCTCCATGGCCACCGATGCCACGATCTACTATGGCCTCCTCCATCTCTCACAACTTGAAGGAACAGATCTTCTCCGCACATCCTCTATCAATACAGAAGGAGCAGATCTCCAGATCTGCGATGGCTTAATTGATCGGTGCAACAGTAGGGCGGTGCAGTGGCCCAATCGCATCGGCTTCCTCCTCACCCCAATCAACAGCTCCGATCTCGATTGCAGTGGCCCAACGCAATTTTCAAATTGCAGGACTCAGCTGCGACAGACGAATCCTTCCACTCTGTTGAGGGTCGGCACAATTTTACATGCAACTCACAACTTCCTCCATGACCTTGAGTGATCTCAACCTCCTCACCTCCTCCTCGCAGCTCTGCTGGTGATCTAGCCTCCTCCTCGACGCAGGTCCAGCCTGAACGCCTGCTTCCTGCGGCCTCTTGAATGAGGATCTCACGCTGCTCCGTAAAATCTCGATTTCCATGATCTCCCTCACCTTTGCGCAGTTCAGGGCTCCACAATGTGCTCTCGAGTAATCTCCATGGTGCCTCCTCTTCTCAGACAGAAGAGCAAAACATATAGTTTTGTTCATCATAGCCTTTTTTTTCAGCACACAACACAATCTTTCCATGTAGCACAACTGGCCCGTTTTTCCACAGGGAAGTTGCGAAGCTCTACGCAACTATACACGTCAGAGTCGCGATGCTCCACCCAGCGCTCGTCGCACTTTTCCACCCAAATCTCACGATGACTATGCTAGCAAAACAAAGAACTGAATTAGGATCACCACATATGCGACAGTCGATAACCCATCCGCAATTGATGAACAACACTTATTCTGCATCGGTCTTCGCCACGGCCACTGATGCTACGATCTACTACGGTCTCCTCCATCTCTCACAACTTGAAGGAACAGATCTCCTCCGCTCAGCCTCTATCAATCCAGAAGGAGCAGATCTCTAGATCTGCAGCGGCTCAATAGATCGGTGCAGCAGTGGGGCGGTGCAGTGGCCCAATCACAGTGACTTCCTCCTCACCCCAATCGACAGCTCCGATCTTGATTGCAGTGGACCAACACAATTTTCAAATCATAGGACTCACATTACAGGACTCAGCTGCGATAGACGAATCCTTCCACTCTGTTGAGGGTCAACGCGATTTCACACACAGCTAACAACTTCCTCCACGACCTTGAGTGATCTCGGCCTCCTCACCTCCTCCTTGTAGCTCTGTTGGCGATCCGGCCTCCTCCTCAACGCAGGTCCAGCCTGAATGCCTCCTTCTTGCGACCTCTTGAATGAGGATCTCACGCTGCTCCATAAACTCTCAATTTCCACGATCTTCCTCACCTTTGCGCAGTTCAGGGCTCCACGGTGTGCTCTCGAGTAATCTCCACAGTGCCTCCTCTTCTCAGACAGAAGAGCAGAACATACAGTGTTGTTCACCGCAGCCTTTTTTTCAGCACACAACACAGTCTTTCCATGCAGCACAGTCGACACGTTTATCCATGGGGAAGTCGCGAAGCTCTACGCAATTGTGCACATCAGAGTCGCGACGCTCCACCCAGCACTTGTCGCACTTTTCCACCCAAATCTCGTGATGACTCTGCTGTAAATTCAAAACGAAGAACTGAATTAGGATCACCACATATGCGACAGTCGATAACCCGTCCGCAATTGATGAACAACACTCATTCTGCAGCAGTCTTCTCCAAGACCACTGATGCCACGATCTACTGCGGCCTCCTCCATCTCTCAGAACTTGAAAAAACAGATCTCCTCCGCGCAGCCTCTATCAATCCAAAAGGAGCAGATCTCCAGATCTGTGGTGGCTCAATCGATCGATGCAACAGCGGGGCAGTGCAGTGGCCCAATCACAACGACTTCCTCCTCACCCCAATCGACAACTTCAATCTCAATTGCAATGGCCCAACGCAATTTTCAAATCGCAGGACTCACATTGCAGGACTTAGTTGCGACAGACGAATCCTTCCACTATGTCGAGGGTCGACGTGATTTCACACGCAGCTCACAACTTCCTCCATGACCTTGAGCGATCTCAGCCTCCTCACCTCCTCCTCGCAGCTCTGCTGGCGATCCGGCCTACTCCTCGATGCAGGTCTAGCCTAAACACCTCCTTCCTGCGACCTCTTGAATGAGGACCTCACACTGCTTCGTAAACTCTCGATTTCCACGATCTCCCTCACTTCTGTGCAGTTCAAGGCTCCACAGTGTGCTCTCGAGTAATCTCCATGGTGCTTCCTCTTCTCAGACAGAAGAGAAAAACATACAATTTTGTTCACAACAACCTTTTTTTTCAGCACATAGCATAGTCTTTCCATGCACCATAGCCAGCGCGTTTATCCATGGGGAAGTCGCGAAGCTCTTCGCAACTGTACACGTCGGAGTCGCAATGCTCCACCCAACGCTCGTCACACTTTTCCACCCAAATCTCCCGACGACTCTGCTACAATCATGCCCTCACTCAACTTACAGGATCAATAACCCGAAGCTCTGGTACCATGATAAAAATTGAGTTTATTACCTAAATTGACTCTCTAGGTGAAATACCTGGAGAGTGTATAAACACTCCTACACACACTCTGTCTATCAGGAGAACAAACTAGTACATGTAGGCTTTCACACAATCAGGGTGGTTTCAACCACTCCCTAGATAGTAGGATATGAGATCTAAGATTAGATTCTCAGTCCTATCATCACCATAACAATAACCTAAGTTTAGATTTATCCATTAATTCCAACATATATCCTTCCGAATAGAGCCATCTTTGAAATCTACCTTCCAAAACAACTCCCAAGCTTCATCTGTTGGTAAGGGTTGTATTTGCATGGACTCTTTTTCCTTCATTTCTCGAATCAGATCTCTATTTCTAGTTGTGAATACAAGTTTGTTCCCTCTGTGCTCGCCAAATTCCATGCCCATTTCTTTTAGATCAAGTGCGTTGCACATGTTGTCTAAAACCAAAAAGAATTTCTTGGTCTTCAGATACGCGAACAACTTCATCTTCCGCATATCTTTACATCACAATTGAACTCGAACTCCATCTGCTTCCTATAAATCACAGTGTTTGACATCCAAATGTTTCATTTGGTTTGTTTTCACATACCCGCAACCACCACGAACTGCCATCTTCTGCATTTCAAACAAACTGCCAACATTTGCTGCTCCAACAAGAGAAAAATGAGTAAAGAAATAGAAATATATGTATATAGTGAGACTCCTCGTAGAATGATCTGCACATCACTCCAGGGTTATGAAGGCCACTCTCCCAACGCTCCAGGTTTATGAAGACCACTCTCCTAGCCTTTTCTCATGTTCAGATGCATAAGCATAGATGACATAAAGAAAATTTCAAATAGATAAAACTGCAATGGTTGCTAACTGCTCAATAAAAGTGTTTTCTGCCTAATTTCCTCCATCTCTTTTACTTCAATGGCGAGGGCACGTGTAATACATGCAACATTTTAATAAGTGTTGGTCTCCACGCGTTTAACACCATATGCTATCTCGTGTACCTACCCTTCGAGCAAGCTCATTTCACGCATTTATCAACCAAGATATCGTCTGTCCAGAAGCATCCGTTGAAGAACTAGAAGCATAGGTAGATGGAGGAAATTGTTTGTCTTTTACTATACTATAGGAAGGGTAAGTTCATGAGGCAAGCCACGGAAAGGAGTATGCATAAGAGGGCATCTAAGGCACTTAGCAAGGGGCTCAAAAGAAACCAGTTAGTATGGGTGGGGCAAGGCAACGAGAGATATGCCTATGAGTGCGCCTGCTTCCACCTTGTGGAGGTTTGTCGTTACACCAAAACCCACATGTGTTGGTAAATGTTACAAACCAGTAACTAGGATCCCCAGGGTGGAAATTATGGATTTTATAGAGGTGCAGTGATTCTTCCAACACACCCCCTCAAACGAAACTTGGGGGAATCGAACCTGGGTCCAAGCTCTGATACCATGTGGAGGTTTGCCGCTACACCAAAACCCGTAGGTGTTGGTAAACGTTACAAACCAGTAAGTAGGATCCCCAGTGTAACGTCCTGAGCTCCTACCTGATGTGCGACGCGGTTGGGCGCCGAGCGACCCGAGC
This sequence comes from Pinus taeda, assembly GCA_000404065.3. Lineage (NCBI taxonomy): Eukaryota > Viridiplantae > Streptophyta > Pinopsida > Pinales > Pinaceae > Pinus > Pinus taeda. The sequence continues at coordinate 102,795 of APFE031407166.1, forward strand.
GCGCGCACGGGCGAGCTGCGGTTATGCGACAGTTTGCGACAAAGTTATGCAACGTTCCTTGATGATATGCGTACATGAGGAGGGAGCGTTGGAGGTTTATACCCTCGGTTGCGCGTAATGCGATGTGGAGGAAGGCCGACACATGGTTGGGCGTTCCAAGGGGTGTGTGAACGATGGTTGGGTGGTCGGCTGGGCAAGCCCCACCCACACTTGCGATGCATATATATTATGGATACGATGGAGCATTTCCATCATCACATTCGGTGATACATCTTTGCACAAGGGAGTTGAGCGCAGATCTAAGTGCGCAAGAGGCAAGGAGGAAAGGCGCAGATATACATGCGCCCGTTCTTGGGCGGTCGTGCATGAAGAAGCGTTGAACTTGGTGTTGGGCGAAGGTGCGCCCGATGGTCGGGTGAGGCGTGCACGGTGAACATGTGGCGCCCAATTTGTGCAACGACTTGGCGTGGGTGTCTTGGCGACTCGGGTGAGCACCCGCCCATCGTGCAAGTGTGCACGAAGACTTATTGATGTGTTGGGTTGTGGACGGAGGTGTGTCTCGGTTGGAGGCATCCGTGTGTGGCGACTTGGAGGTGCGCCTGAGTTGGGCAAACGACATGACGGTGCGACGAGGTGAACGAAGGATTGGTTAGTCATGCGGCGACCATGCGGAGCTGCCGACGAGCTGGGCAACCGAGTTTGCCGAAGTTGTGTAAATTTGGCTAAGTATAAATTTGGGGTTTCCCAAGATTTAACTTGTGCATTATAAAAACGAAAGATTGTATAATATATTGATATCGGGCAGACTTATATTGCAGGGAGTTGCCCCTCCCTTTATACTGTTGTGCATTTCTCTTGTATAATGCTGTTGATAATGAATGTGTATGGGTGTTCATTGGTATAAAGGCACATTAATAA